>JASDQU010735955.1:78859-95935 GCA_032191745.1 Picea mariana | reverse complement strand
GGATATCATATAGGTAGAGAAGGAATTTCATTTAGAGATCATTACAGATTAGGGAGAAGAGAGAATAGGGATAGCCGCAAGAATATCCGGCACATCAGAGCCACAATAACAATTACGAACTTATACACACTTCATGGGATAGTGAGGGTGCATGTGTACATAGGATATAGTGAAAGAAAGAATGTATGTACACATGTCATAGTGATGATAGGAGCATACACATTTTTAGACTTGATTTTACGAGACCATACAACCAAGTAGGAGTTTCTAGGGTTTTCAGGTGTTATCTATAGTTTTTTGTATTTATCTATGGGTCATTTTCCCAGTAATGGAGCTATTGTAATCTTTGATATTATTCTAATGATAAAATGATTTGAAGGGAAATATGTATTTTTGTATCGTGTATTATATTTGGTTTTCAGTATTTCTTCCGCTATCTATTTGAGTTGATTATTCAAGAAAGTGTATTTTGTTTTGTGAGTTGTTAATCTGATTTATAGCTAGTAAATAACTAGTAAACAATTTACCTAGGTGTTAGGATTAGAAAGTTAACATGGTATTAGAGATTTCACTTTGAGAGGCATGCAGATTTAAAATCCACAATAGTTTGAGTTAGATCTGTCAGATCTGTAACGAGATCTCTGCATATCTATAAACTAGCAGTCAGAAATCGAAGGATGAATTTCAAGGAAACAACTAGACAAAAGTAGAACTTGTTTTCCAGTCATATAGAGTTGTACATGAGTAGAAATAAATAAGAGTTTATACATACGTGGGAAACAAAAGGGGAAATCACATACATATGTGGGCTACAATGAGTAAATGCATGTACAAGTCTGTACATGTGTCATTTTCAACAATGAGTTATTTCCTCAACACATTATCAGATCTAAGGGATGGAAACAAGAAGTCTGATTGTTGAAGATAGATTGGATGGAGCATCCAAATTCCTATCTTGGAAAGAAAGAGTTACTTTTGTTTTTAAATAATATGATATTTGGGAGATTGTTGAAAAAGTAGTTACCCCACCAATAGATTTGCTAGCTTGGGCAACTCACAAGAAGGAGATTAAATCCCATCAGGTAATCTTGGATGTATTCAAGGATCATTTTATTCCTCACTTATCCAATAATAATACAACTAAGGAAATGTTTGATGACCTAGTAGGTTTATTACATAATGATAACTTTAATAGGAAGATGGTCTTAAGAAATAAACTGAAATCAGTGCAAATGTCTAGATATGACAATGTTACCAACTACTTCATGAGGATCAGTTAAGTACATGATAAACTTGTAGCTATTGGGGAGAAAGTGAATGACACACAACTTGTGAATGTGGCACTGAATGGTTTCTCAAATTCCTGGGAACCATTTGTAAAGGGAGTCTATGTTGGGGAAAATATTTGAGATAGTCAAAGGATATGAGATGATTGTATCCAGAAAGAGGCTCGATGGGGGGGTGTATAAAGGAAGCAACAAATGAGATAGTGATGAGAACCTATCCCTTTTTAGTAAGAAAAGGATGAGACAAAGTAACATTCCTAGTAAGAAGGGTAATAGTGATGGAGGTGCTTCACAACCAGGGAAGAAGAAGTGCTTGAGTAAGATCAAGTTCTTTGCATGCCACAAGAGTGGTCATTATGCATCTCAGTGTCAAGAGAAGAAGAAAGTAAGATGGCAGTTGTAGTAGGTAATAGAATCTGCAAAAACGCAGTTGGATGAGTTTTTTTTCAAGTTCGAGAGGGATTTATCACTAGTTTATTTCCTTTCTACTAGAACAACCACTAGGAAACCAACATTTTGCAGGGAAATGGTAATTCACAAACTAACCACAATATCTTTATCAAAAGAGGAAGTGGTGAAAATTTAAATAAACCTAAGAGGTTGAATGAACACACCGTAAGGTATTTTAACAAAAAGAAGAAACTCATTGTAGGTAAGAGTGGAAAACCACCTAATGATGGTGTGGAAAAAATCTAAGAACTCATGATGTTGGATGATTGTTGGTGGAATTTGGATATCTTTAAAATGATTCCATTGTGTGTTGATGGTATAGGTGAATAATAACATGAAGAGAGATCTAGGTGGATATTTGTGGCCACCCACCTCTTCCACTGATTCAAAATGGTTCTCCATCTTGATAGATTTGTTATACTTTTATGGTATTTTCTAGGTCATAAAATTTTGGGGCGATTTTAAGGCCAAAAATAATGTTTTATGTAAAGGGTTAAGGGCCTAGGTTCCCCTTTGGAAAACCCATGCCATGTTTTAATATTTTAATCCTAAATCATATCTTTCCAACAAGATACTATGTGTGCCAAATAAATATTATATGTGAAACTTGTGCCCCCGAAAAGTTGGTGTAGAAAATCATGCCCAAAAATACCTTTTGGAGTTTCAAAAACACATTTTCATGCTTCATATCCCAGGGTTAGGGTTTTTGAACTTTAGGGTTACTTATTTATGTTAAAGTATTATCCTTTTGGCATCTAGTATTAGATTTTTCTCATGAGCATAACTAACATTTTTCTCTCTTCAGAGATAAGATACCAACGTTCTAATGAGTTTGTGTTCTATAATACTCTACTATTTTATTCATTAATAAAAGTTGGGTTTTCACAGTATTATTGTGCTCTATGCTATGTTTCTATGTGTGTTCATTTTTTTCTCTATATACTCCTTACCAGCGGTATCAAATAAATCTACCCATTTTTCTTCTTGATGCATGTCCTCAATGAGCTTAGGGTATATAGAGTTGGGTCTCGAGCTAGTTTCACTAGGAGATGACTGTTATAGAAAATGCAACTGACCTCCCATGGTGGGGGAAAAGACATATGAAGGAGAATTCGATCCTATCAAGTTGTTTCTCGAGGAATCCATCATACAAAAAAGGAAATGCATGATGAAAAACACCACAAGGATCCTTCAAGTACTATCGATGGTGAGTGAGGACCCTTTAACAAGAAGCAATTTCGAGGGAGGGAAACCCTTCAAGGTACAAGTTAAATTTGATATCCCTTTATTTGATGCCTAAATATATGCATATGCTTTGGAGAAAACGTTAAACATGTTAGAAATTTATTACTTTATTCGAAAAAATTCCAACACCCAAAAGATTAGCTGTGTGTTCTTTAAATGCCTTCCCCATGTTAAAAATTTGTGGGAACATTATTGGGAGAGACATAAAAAATATGATTCTATAACATTCAGAACAAGACCCACTTGGGTGTCCTTATTATTGGCTGAGCTTAAACAAAAAGAGTTGAACCCTGACTCGAAATATGGTTTTAAAAAGGATAAGGGAAAGAGGATCATCGATTTAGAAACCAGTGCTACCATTTTAACCTCAAAGACACAACCAAATGAGTCAGAGGAGCTTGAGGAGGGTAAGAACATCTTCCATTCATACATGTGGGTGAAGGGGACCCCACTACATTTCATTTTTGGTAGTAGGAGAAAAAATAACTTGATCTCAGCTAAGGTCATAAATAAATTTAATCTATTGACAACACAACACCCAAACCATACACCATTTGTTGGTTGAGCCATGGATGAGACCTTGACATCAACCAACAATATCACATTTACTATGACATCAATCCCTTCAAATATGAGGTACTGTGTGATGTTGTCTCACTTGAAGTTTTTTATGTTATTTTAGGACAACCCTATATGTGGAAATGTCATGCTATTTATGAGTCATGTATCTATAGTTTCATTGTTACTTTGGGAGGTCATCCCTATAGGGTACCATATGTAGTTCTAAATATTTTCATTTCATTGATCTTGGAAAAATGGTGTTGAAAAGTAATCTCTCAGACTACCAAGATTTTCCTCCTTGTGGTCTAGTCAGAAGGTGAATGAAAGGTCACCACGAACACCATAGCTTCATTATGGGGTATTTATACAATACAAAAGAAAGTAGACAAGGTTGTAGAGTAATATAGAGACTTATTTGCCTCACCTATAGGGGTGTGTCTACACTGTCAGGTCAAATATCCCAATGCCTTGATACCTAATGATATATTACCCAATGGTCCAATATATTGTGGTGTACTTAATAAAATGTTTTGAGAAATTACAAAAGATATAGTGAAAAACCCAAGAGCATAAGATAAAAGAGAGATAATAATAGAGAGATATGTTCACTTACCTCTTCAAATGGGTTAACCTCCAAGATAAATTCTCCAAATATAATAAGAATTCTTGAAAAAATAATACATTTAACCTTCTACTTATTAAATAACTATCCAAATTGAATATTAACTACCTATTGGGCCCTTATAATGAGGGTTGGCAACTAATTTGGGTCTTATTACTATAAAGTACCCTTTATTACAATGGGTGACTATTAAATAGCTATTTAGTGGGCCTTATTCAAGGAAGCTGACATCATACCTTAATAAAGTATCTATGTAAGGGGGTTAGGGTAGGACGCTAGAATTCCCTCCCCCTTCAAAATTAGCATTGACCTCAATGATTAATGTGAGGAAATTGTCATTGAAAGTTTCCCATGCATAATCTTTGGTTGCATATCTTTCCATTGGATCAATACTTCATTTATCTTGTGTTAGCACAAATTGCACTCTCTGGTATCCAATATTTCTTTTAGTTGGAGCCAAATGGAACCTTCTTCATCACATTTTGGTAGGTCGGTGTGAACTTTAGAATTTGATGCCAAAAATTTCTTCAAACATGACAAATACAATATTGGATGAATCTTGGAGTGGGTTGGGAGAGCTAGCTTGTAGGCGACCTTACCAATGCATTGTATGAAATGATAGGGACCACACAAATTTGGAGCTAGCTACTTGAGAACTTTATCTCACTGATGTATATTCATAAGGTTATAGGAGAAGAAACACTTGATCCCTTTCATTAAAAGAATTTTCAAATCTATGTTGATCAACTTGTTGTTTCATTCCATTTTTCACCATAAACAAGTTGTCGTTGAGGATGCAGATGATGGATTATTTGGTGTGAAGTATTATATCTATTGCATGAACCTTGGCGTTGCCTAGTCCATAGGATGCAATTTATAAGGGTTTTGGGCCATAAAGAGCTTCATATGGTGTGATTTTGGTAGCTCCATGATAAGTGGTGTTGTGCTACCATTCAACAAGGGGAATTCATTGTGTTGATTGGTGATGATTTTCATAATCAAAACATCTCAAATAAGTTTCTATACACTTGTTGACGACTCCTATTTGACCATCAGATTGAGGATGATATCAAGTGATCATATTCGACTATGTACCTTGAAGTTTAAATAGTTTTTGCCAAAATGTTTTGGTTAATGTGGGGTCGCAAATATAGATAATGGAAGTGGTCATACCATGTATCTAAAATATCTTATCCATGAAGGCATGGGCCACTAAGGAAGGAGTGAAAGGATGATCTAGGACACAAAAATGAGAATCTTTTGAATCATGGTCACAAATACCATCATGAGTGGTTTGCTTCCTTCTTTCGAGAGTCCCACAATAAAGTCCATCGGAATTTATATCCAAATATATGTTAGGATTGGTAATGGTTTCAATGTATGTCATATATTCAATGTCTCTCCCTTGTTTCTTTTGAAAGTGTCAAGGGATGATACAAAATCTTGGGTATTGTTTTTCATTCCATACTATAAGAATGAATGCTTAGTCCCTTCATAGGTTTTATGAAAGCCAGAGTCACCAAACATTAGTAATAAATGTAGATCTTATAAGACTTGTTCTTTTAGGAACGAATCTTTTTCCAAAACAATGTTCCCTTTACAATACAATGTATCTTGTTTTCATGTATAAGTTTTATGTGGGTTTGGATCTATCTGAATCCTTAAGAAGAGTTTTTGTAAACTATAATTTTCTATCTATTCCTTACGAGCCTCCTTGATCCATTGCCAAATTGTTAATGATAAGGCAAAGAGCAACACATCTTCCTGGAATTATCTAGATAAAGCATCAACCACAACAATCTCTTTACCCTTCTTATATATTATCTAAAAATCATACCCTAACATTTTGATGAACCATTTGTGTTTCTCTGGTGAAGATAATCATTTTTCAAGCAATTACTTTAAACTATGATTGTCAGTCTTGATTTGAAAATGCCTCCCTATGATTTATGGGCACCAAGTCTCTACTGCATGAAGGATAGACATAATTTCCTTCTCATATGTGGGTTTTCCCAAATTATGTTCACTGTTGGGTCATTTCACGCTTTCACATTTCCTTATTAATGCTGGGGAGTTTATACCCAGGGTTCATCCATAGTTGACCAACGAAATCCACAAAGCATTGGCATATCAATCCTCAACCAAGGCTAAAGAAGGTCTCACCCAAGATGCAATGAGGATCAAACAAACCATCTAGTCTTGTGACGGGGAGGAAGGACTAATTACAAAGGGATCCATCGAGGATAGTATTCACACACTCCATGAAAAACACCTTACTATTATAAATATGTAAAACAATAAAAACGCATATCAAAGTAACAAATGAGTGAGAAATGATAGATCATAATTGTAGTAGATTTATTACTCATTTCATTCCATAGAACAAAATCATACATTAAGAAAACAATATTCAATAGAAATAGAGTTTCATGTCCTCTTTAGATAATTCCCCAGAATTACAACATATTGCACCATTCACATCTTTTTAGGACTTACACATATGACAAACTCAAACTTATATTCATAATCTTTACAACATTACAACACTAAAAAGTATCAAAGTGAGCTCGACGCAACAAAAAATAACTCAATGAATCCTCTATGAGATTTTCTAACTCCATTTTTGATGTCGATGATTCCTTTAATAGTTTTGTATGCTCGAGAGCTCTATCTCTTTAAATTATGCTCCACTTTATCTACTAACTAACAACCTGACACACTTTTGATTCCTTCCTCCATTCCATGTATCCTTTATAGAATAAGGGAAATATTAACTTCCTTACCATCTCATCTATTTTTAGCTCCATGTTCCCTTGTGTCATTGTCAGTAATCAATCGAGAATATTTCCCGATGATTCCTTTCTTTATTTGGGAGTGTGTCTTTATGATTTCTAGTGCACATCAAAACTCTAAATTCCATGCACTTGGTAGATCTCGAACCTGGCGCGTGATATCAAAACTTGGTCTGTCGCATGCCCCTTACAGAGTTCCTTGGGTGTGCACAAAACTTGGAATGAGCACACAAAACTTTGTTTGTGAACACATGCAATATTAACCCAAAACTTTGGGTGCCAATAATCACACAAGGTTTTACTAGTAAATGCCAATTAGTGTCCTTCTTGCATTAATAATGCTCCATTACCTCTCCTTGAATCATCACATTCCAATGCAGATAAGGCCTATGATGCTACCTCACTTCAAACAAAGGAATTCTTTTTAAGGAGTGAAGTTAGGGGAGCTGCAATTTTACCATAATTTTTCACAAATTTCTTGTAGTATCTTGTAATTCATAAGAAACCCCTCAAGATATTCAGTGTTTTGGGATGAGGAAAATATTTCATATGTGTCACTTTATTGGAATGAACTCATACACCCTTCTAAATTACAATGTGACTCAAATATTCAACCTCGTGATCCCCAAAAGAAAATTTGGAGTTATTCACAAATAAGTGGTTATCTCTCAAAAGTCAGAAGGACTTTTCAACATGCACTATGTTTGATTCCCATGTTTTGAAATATTATTCCTAATACTTTGGAACATGTATGGATCATTACAAAGGTCGAAAGGAATCACTAGAAACTCATAATGACCATCATGTGTTCTAAAGGAAATATTTGGGATGGTTGCCTCTTCTATCATGATTTGGTGGTATCCTTAACATAGATCAAGTTGAGTGAAAAAAATTGATCCATGAAGTTCATCAAGGAGATCATCAACAAAAAGGATAGGGAACTTTTCCTAGATTGTGAACTTATTGAGAGCTCAAAAATCATGACATGTGTGCCAAGTTCCTTCCTCCTTTAATACCATGAATTTTAGTGATAAGTAAGGGATTGGACTACAACGAATGACCCTCACCTCCAATAGCTCATGAATGACCTTTATCCATAGATAACCATCTTATTCCCATCTCATCCTCGAGTATTATTCTCAATGTACTATAGAAACAAGATGGGTTATTAGTTTATCTAAGGATGGTTTCAAGTATAGCTAGGGATTTTCCTATATACCATACGGTAAATGGAAGTGATATTATATATATATTGTTGGATTTGGTACTACTTGAAGGGGTACTAATAGGGATAATAAGGGTTTCCAACAATGAAAGGTGAAACCATTTGTAGCTATTGTGAGTATTCATCCCCAACAAAAAATTTACCCATCGAATGATAGATCAGTATGTTATTTAAATATGTTGGACCATGTCTCTAAAAAAAATTAAAAATTATGATCTTGTTAACACGAGAAAAGGATCTGAGAATCACTGAAAATAAATTGTGCAAAGTAGGGCTTGAGGTTGCAAATGTAAAATGATCACAACTTTAGTTATACTTATCTGATTGGCTATTATGACCCCAATTTTGAAATGTTGCAATTTTTTTAGATATATTGGCTCTAGTTTGACTAAAATATATGCACTGTGTCATACCCTAACATCTTGATGAATCATTTGTTTTTATCTGGTGAAGATAATCATTTTTCAAGCAAGTACTTTAGACTATGATTGTCAATCTTGATTTGAAAATGCCTCCCTATGAGGTATGGGCACCAAGTCTCTACTGCATGAAGGATAGACATAATTTCCTTCTCATATGTGGGTTTTCCCAAATTATGTTCATTGTTGGGTCATTTCAAGCTTTCACGTGTCCTTATTAATGTTGGGGAGTTTAGACCCAGAGTTCATCCATAGTTGACCAACGAAGTCCAGAAAGCATTGGCATATCAATCTTCAACCAAGGCTAAAGAAGGTCTCACCTGAGATGAAATGAAGATCACATAGACCATCTAGTCTTGTGACGGGGAGGAAGGACTAATTACACAAGGATTCATCAAGGATAGCATTTAGACACTCTTGTTATTCATTAAATCGGTAGATGTGGACATGAACTAGTCCCCCAGATACACTTGGATCTAGAACAAAACGAGATGGAACAAGATGCTTTCCCTAAGTTGTGATCATTGAGTTTACTACCAAAGGAGGAATAAATAACATACCTTGTGAATCACTTCCTTATATCTTTGTTTTCCCTGCTTCACTCTAGTGCTCTTGTGGAATCAGATCTACGATAGCACAAACCAAACAACGTGAAAGAAACAATAGTAGAATTCAATGACAACCTAAACATGTGATCAAGGAATCATGTAATAAAATACTAATCATTTTATGGGAAAGAGACGTGCAACCGTATTATGTTAATGAAAAGTAGAAGATACAACTGAATTTCCTTGATGTCACAAGTTCCCTTTTAGTGGTCCTTCATTCCAATACACACATACACTTGCTCTAAAATTCTCGTGAAGATAATCCACAAAAGATTGATAGACAAATGGAGGCCTCAAGCATCACCAGGAATAGGATTCTTCAAATAGTCTTTAGCCTATTCTTTCATAAATTCTCTGCTTAATATTTCTTAACCTTTTCCATGAGAAGCCCATGATTATATAGGAGAAGGTGAAGTGGTTAAAGGGATGAGGATGATCCAACCAAATCAGATAAACCAGTAGGATCACAACCATACGGACGCTACCTCACATTCTAGAAGAGTCTCGTTATAGAAACTTCATGAAACCTCTTTCCTATTTTAGCTTTGGAATGTCGCCGCACCCTGCCTATATAGAAGCCTGCGGAAATCCCACGGGCTAGCTATAGAGCAACCTATAGAAATCTATGATTTCCGCATTGTGTAATATATGCAGCCTGCGGACCCTTTCTAAAAAGAAGTATTGTAGAGGAGGAAAGAAGTTTCTTTTCTTAGGCAAAAAGTCATGTTGGGAGCCTGAACACATGTTTGTGAAATCATCATTAGGGTGACCAGAATAATGTGTAACAACTCCATGAAAAACACCTTACTATTATCAATATGTAAAATAATACAAACGCGTATCAAAGTAACAAATGAGTGACACATGATAGATCATAATTGTAGTAGATTTATTACTCATTTCATTCCATAGAACAAAATCATACATTAAGAAAACCATATTCAATAGAAACAAAGTCTCATGTCCTCTTTAGATAATTCCGTAGAATTACAACATACTACACCATTAACATCTTTTTAGGACTTAGACATATGACAAACTCAAACTTGTATTCAGAATCTTTACAACATTACAACACTAAAAAGTATAAAAGTGAGCTCAACACAACAAAAAATAACTCAATGAATCCTCTATGAGATTTTCTAACTCCATTTCCGATGTCGATGATTCCTTTAATAGTTTTATATGCTCGAGAGATCTATCTATTTAAATTATGCTCCACGTTCTCTACTAACTAACAACCTCACACGCTTTTGATTCCTTCCTGGATTCCATGTATCCTTTTATAGAATAGGGGAAATATTAGCTTCCTTACCATCTAATCTATTTTTAGATCCATGTTCCCTTGTGTCGTTGGCAGTAATCAATCGAAAATATTTCTCGTTGATTCCTTTCTTTATTATGGAGTTTGTTTTCATGATTTCTAGTGCACATCAAAAATCAAAATGTCACACACTTGGTAGATCTCAAACCTGGTGTGTGATCTCAAAACTTGGTTTGTCGCATGCCCCTTACAGAGCTGCTTGGGTGTGCACAAAACTTGGAATGAGCACACAAAACTTTGTTTGTGCACACATGCAATATTAACCCAAAACTTTGGGTGCCAATAATCACAGAAGGTTTTACTAGTAAATGCCAATTAGTGTCCTTCTTGTATTAATACCTACTCCATTACCTCTCCTTGAATCATCACATTCCAATACAAAAGTATTATCAAATCTAGGTATTGCTAATACTAGAGTAGTACACATGGAATTGTTTGAAGCAGATAAGGCCTATGATTCTACCTCACTCCAAACAAAGGAATTATTTTTAAGGAGTGAAGTAAGGGGAGCTGCAATTTTTCCATAATTTTTCACAAATTTCTTGTAGTATATCGTAATTCATAAGAAACCCCTCAAGATATTCAATGTTTTGGGATGAGGAAAATATTGCATAGGTGCCACTTTATTGGAATGAACTTATGCACCCTCTTGAAATACAATGTGACTCAAATATTCAACCTCGTGAGCCCCAAAAGAAAATTTGGAGTTCTTTACAAATAATTGGTTATCTCTCAAAAGTCAGAAGGACTTTTCAACATCCACTATGTTTGATTCCCATCTTTTGAAAATATTATTCCTGAGACTTTGGAACATGTATGGATCATTACAAAGGTCAAAAGGAATAACTAGAAACTCATAATGACCTTCATCTGTTCTAAAGGACATATTTGGGATGGGTTATTCTTTCATCATGATTTGGTGGTATCCTTAACATAGATCAAGTTGAGTGAAAAAATTTGATCCATGAAGTTCATCAAGGATATCATCAACAACAAGGATAGGGAAATTTTCCTAGATTGTGAACTTATTGAGAGCTCAAAAATCATGACATGTGTGCCAAGTCCTTCCTCCTTTAATACTATGAATTTTAGTGATAAGTAGGGGATTCTACTACAATGAATGATCCCCACCTCCAATAGCTCATGAATGACCTTTATCCATAGATAACCATCTTATTCCCATCTCATCCTGGAGTATTGTTCTCAATGCACTATAGAAACAAGATGGGTTATTAGCTTATCTAAGGATGATTTTAGGTATAGCTAGGGGATTTCCTATATACCAGAGGGTAAATGGAAGTGATATTTTATATATATATTTTGATTTGGTACTACTCGAAGGGGTACTAATAGGGATAATAAGGGTTTCCAACAATGGAAGGTGAAACCATTTGTAGCTATTGTGAGTATTCTTCCCCAACAACAATTTTACCCATCGAATGACATACCAATATCTTATTTAAAGATGTTGGAACACGTCTCTAAAAAAAATTAAAAATTATGATCTTGTTAATACAATAAAAAGCTCTTAGAATCACTGAAAATAACTTGTACAAGGTAGGGCTTGAGGTTGAAAATGTAAAATGATCACAACTTTAGTTATACTTATCTAATTAGCTATTATGACCCCAATTTTGAAATGTTGCAAATTTTTTGGATATAATGTCTCTAGTTTGACTGAAATATATGCACTATGTCAAAAAATATCCAATCTGTGAAATTCATGGTTGTCGACGAAAAAAAAACCTAAAAACTGCACATTTTTAATCGATGATATATCCACTTCTTGGAGTCCATTTTGTATAATTTTTTTTTATTTTTTAAATTGGTTGGGGAATTCAGTGCTTGCATGGTATTTTCCAAATTCTAAACAAAAATTTTCATAAATCTACCTGAATGCTACCATCCCCCTTTTCCCAAAAAAAATGCAAAAAGAGAAAAAAAACATCCACTTTGTGTTGAGAAATGCTTCCACTTCGTGCCCAAAAAAGATTATGATACCACATTTAGTGTACTTAATACAAAAATTTAGAGAAATCACATGAGATGTAGTGCAAAACCCAAGAACACAAGAGAAAATAAAGAAAAAAATAGAGAGTTATGTTCACTTGTCTCTTCATTTGGGCAACCCCCAAGAGCAATGCTCCAAATACAATAACAATTCTTGACAAAATAATACATAACATTCTACTCAATATATAGTTATCCATAACTATCCATAGAGAATCTTAACTACCTACGGGCCCCTTATAGTGAGTTGTGACCAACCAATTTGGGTCTTATTACTAAAACAAACTCTTTATTACAATGAATGACTATTAATTAACTATTTAATGTGCCTTATTCAAGGAAGGTGGCCTCATACACTAATAAAGTATCTAAGTAAGGGGGTTAGGGTAGGACCCTGACATATACATACACTCCCTTATTCAGAATGAGGAAACAAAGTGTCAAATTCATGAGCTCATCCAAAAGGGCCACATTCAACTGAGATTTTCACCTTGTGGGAGCCCAATTATGTTGGTGAAAAAAAGGATGGAACATGGTGAGTATGTATTGATTATATATCCCTAAACAAAATCATTTTCAAGAAGCGATAACCTATCACCAAAATTGATGATCTTCTTGATCAGATTAAGGGCACCAAGTGGCACTAAACATCATGGTTGTGCATCAAAATAGATTGAAGATTTGATTTGAATGCCAACTGACTGAGGGAATTATGCTTTTGAGCTTCATTTCATGTGGGTCATTTATACAAGACAGACTGCAATCAAGTAGTTTCATCGAAATCCATTGAACAAAAAACCAAACAAGTTAAGTGGAGCTTTGTGCACTGTATAAGGAACCCACCAAGCAAATTCAAGATGTCAAGGCCCTACACTTAAGGTATGGTCATTTTTTGTTGCATGGTGCATTCTGTGTTTGAAAACAAGGAAAAAGTCAGTATATTATGTATGCCCGTAAAATAAATATTGTCAATATGTGGCTATTGAAGTTTGGATTCAAGGGGTTTAAATCTGTTAGGGATTAGTCTTCCTGCATTACCAACTGGAAGGAGTGGTTTTGTGTTTTTATTGGATTATAAGAGTGGTTAATGGTATTTTAGTCTAAATATATGGTATTTTGGTATAGTTTGAGTGGGACTAATGGATAAGAATATGTGCTTTGTTTTAAGAGATTACAGGTTCAAATCCAAAGGGGTAGGATATGTACACTTCCGTAAATTTTAGTAGTCAAATAACAATTTGGTGAGTCAAATACTAATTTGGTGTCTGGCGTGACCTTAAAATTAAATTACTATTTATTTTAGTTATGATGACACAACCTTAAAATTGATTTTTTATTTTATTTTATTAAATTATTGTTTATTTTATCTTATTTATTTTAGGATTCCCATGGTGACATGGGGTTCCCCAAAACCTCCAAATTGAATCAATTCCTAGGTTTTGGGATGTCTTAAAAAAATTTAACACCTTTAAAGAAAAAATTGCATAACAATAACCAAAAAAAAGAAAATACCCTTTAAAAGATCTTATAAAAATATAAAAAAAACACACATAAAACATAACCTTATTGACAAATTAAAAAATAAAACAATAATAAAACAAGTGAAATGAAATAAATTGAAACGAAGAATTAAAATACAAATCAAAAATACAAATTAATTTTATTTTTTTTATTTCTTTATTTTTTATAAAACAAAAAAAAATTAATTTAATAAATAGTTTTTGAAGTAAGGATTTATGAGTTTTTTTTTAGGTTTTTATCTGCGATGGTAGAAGTTGTTTAGGTCACTATTTCAATTAGATTATAATTTTAATTAAAAAAAACTCATGCTATTACAGAACATCACTTTTTGATTTAAGGATTTTGTCCGCAATGGTATTGATTCTCAAGATTGTGATTTTAAACAAGTCAGAATTTTAAGCACCCACCCAAAAACACTGTTATTGGTGGCACAACCTTTTGATTCGAGGGTTTCTTTTTTTTTTACCCAAAGATACATATTTTTGAACCAGAATTCTTATTTTGAGGTCATCAAAAAAGGCCACTACCAATAACACCACGTTTTGATTCGAAGAATGATTTTAATTTTTTTACCTAAAAATACGGATTTTTTGGACCGAAATTCTCATTTTGAAATCACAAGATCAAAGTTCTTGTTATAAGTAACTATATTATAAGTAAAACATTATCAAACATTTCTCATAACGTCCATGTTAAATGCCTTCAGAAAAAAGAAAAATGAAAAACTATGAATGCACATACAGTTAAAATCGGTCTCATAGCACTTCATCGCACTCGTTTCTCCACCAAGTGGCACTACCATGATGTTTAGTGGAGCATGATTTCATTTCAATAATAAGAATATTGAACCAAATGGATATATTTCAGAGAGTTTTTTGATTGGTAAACTTTGGGATTATGTTGTGATGGTTGATTGGTTTACATAGAGAAGTACCCACGACCATAAATAGAAAATTCCATGGGAAGGAATGAAAACTAATGAACCCACATACGCTTCAAATGGCCCTCCTAACGCTTTCCCACTATCCTGCATTTTCTGCTTCCTTAAATACACATCTCTGCATAAGCATCGGTTTCTCGGCATAATCTGAGTGCAGGGTCGACCTTCTCTCATGTTGTTGTGCATCAAAATAGATTGAAGATTTTATTTGAATGCCAACAGACCAGGGAATTATACTTTTGAGCTTCATTTCATGTGGCTAGTTTATACCAGACAGACTACAATAAAGTAGTTTCATCCAAGGCCATTGAACAAGAAAACGACCAAGGCCATTGAACAAAAAAACGAACAAGTTAAGTGGAGCTCTGCGCACTATATGAGGAACCCACCGAGCAAATTCAAGCAATGAGGGCCCTGCACTTAAGGTATGGTCATTTTTTGTTCCATGGTGCATTCTGTGTTTGAAAACAAGGAAAGAGTCAGTATATTATGTATGCCTGTGAAATAAATATTGTCAATCTGTGGCCATTGAAATTTGGATTTAAGGGTTTTAAATCTGTTTGGGATTAGTTTGACTGTATTAACAGTTGGAAGGAGTGGTTTATTTTTTTTATTGGATTATAAGAGAATGGTTATTGGTATTTTAGTTTAGATATATAGTGTTAATGGTGTATAGTTTGAGTGGGCTTAATGGATAAGAATATGTGCTTCCTTTTAAGAAAAAAATATAGTTCAAATCCAAAAGGGTAGAGTAGGGTATGTACACCTCCTTAAACTTTAGCAGTAAAATACCAATTTGGTGTTTACCTTAAAATTAAATTATTATTTATTTTATTTATGATGGGTCCGCCATGGATAAAGTATGAATGGTGTAATAGTGTTTTAGTCAATCTATGATCATTGGATTGGTATGATGGGTCCCCTATGAATAAGATATGTATGGTGTTATAGTGTTCTAGTCAATCTCTGGCCATTGGATTAGTTGTGGATTGTGTGTAGTGGATGGATGGAGGAAGTCTCTTATTCCACAAATAAATGATCGCATATGCCAATTTAGTGTCTGGTTTAACCTTAACCTTAAAATTAAATTACTATTTAGGTGGAGGAAGTCTCTTATTCTCCAAATAAAAAATTTCATATACCAATTTGGTGTCTAGTTTAACCCTAACCTTAAAATTAAATTATTATTTATTTTATTTACAATGGATAAACCATGAATAAGGTGTATATGGTGTTATAGTAAATTGTCATTGGCGTCGGCCTTGGATTGGTTTGGTTGCGGATTGTGCCCAGTCTCTTTGTATAAATAGGGTTTGTATGGATTTTGATCTACTCATGGGAATAAGTCAATTTTCTTTTGTGTTGGGTTTATATTTGCAGTGTCAAATTCATCTACGAAGCTTCTGAATTATTGCAGTCTATTAAAAAAGTTGTGGCATTGGTCTTCCTTTCTTTCCCTTGTGTATGTCTTTTCACATTCTGCAGTGCTGAACAATTCTTGGCGTGTGCGACAGTTGATATCGTGGTAGAACATTTGTCTTTATTTGGTTGGAATTCTTCCAAGGCCATGGCACCGCTAGTGACTTGGATTCGAATGCCTGGCAAACGATACCCTACTCGATTACCTTTTCTCAATGGTGGAGCTGAGGCTGGGCGGACTGGAAGAAAGAGAAAAATGACCTATTCAGACAATCAGAGAGAACGGTCGAATCAAATGCCAAACAAAAAATTTGGAGACATCGCCCCTCATGTCAATGCTAATGAACGGGGCCCTGAATTTCAAGAAGCCGAACAGGCAGGCTCGAGTTTGGCGCCAGAAAATCAAGCTCAGGATCCCCGGCGCAAGCGAGCAAGGAGAAATGGGCCAGAGGAAACATTGATTACCAAATTCGATTACAACGACGTTAATGTTGTGTCCTACAACGAGGCCGAGCATAGGAGGTTAGTGGTATCAGAGTTCCATGATTTAGTCAAGATACTGGCAAAGGAACATGAAACTATGGAGAAAGAGGACAATCCAAAAACCATAAAAGTGTTCGACGATGCATCAGCTAGGTTGAAAAATTATTCGAA
>JASDQU010735955.1:36163-70566 GCA_032191745.1 Picea mariana | reverse complement strand
GTATGTTCTACATGATCACCGTAACATAAATATTCCTCATGTGATGTTATTTGCTTTCCAGAATATCCCACCTGAGCTTGAGTTGTTTATAAGCTCAACACCTAAACATCCATCCTTTTACAAAAATCGAGACACGTGGGCAAAGCAACGATAATTAGTCAGTATAGGCAGTAGGACTGAATGGAGAAGCACTGTACATTACCAGCTTTTCAGTCTTTCACTTGGAAACAATAAGAATCATTGTACAATATTACCAGTTTTTTGGTTTTTTTTTTTCAATGGCCTTCTCTCTGTAATTTAGGCCAATTCTAAAAGCTGAGATTTATTCTTGTCTGTTGTTTTTGTGAGATGATTCATACTTTAAGTATTACACTAATTACAACATCAAGCCCATAGTGTATTATCTTATTTTTATCTTTTTAGTGTTGGATTAATTTTGACTTATTATAATTTTAATGTTAGATTAATTTTGATTAGTTAATAGAATAGTTAAGATAATTTTTATTTGATTATTTGATGAAATTTATATATATTTTTTAATATGTGATTAATTTTGATTAGGTCATAAAGTAATAAAAGGAGTTTTTAGAGTTTTCTTTTTTAAGAAGTCATATTAGTGATAATCCTATTTTGAAAGTGGTTTTAAAATTGTGACTTATTCAAAATCACAACACTCACAATCGATATCAATGTAGAAAATTAACTTTAAAATCGAAAGTAATGTTTCAAATAACATCAATTTTATTTTTTGAATTGAAACTATGATTTTGAAACGGTTCCATTGACCATTCATATCATGAGAAATAAAAAAGTTTAAAATAATTCAAAATATAATAATAAATCATATTATAAAACTTTAAAAATGATTAAAACAAAACATTAAAAAAATACAAATTAAAAATTAAAAACATTAAAAAGTTAACTAATTAACAAATAAACAATTCAAAATTAAATAAATTACAAAGTAATTATTAAAATAAATATTAAACCAATACAATTAAAAAAATAAAACAATAATTTAACGAAAATTGAAACAATATCATTTATAAAAAAAATTAAAACAATTATTAAAAATAATATAATTTAAAAATAAATAAAAATAAAATGATTAATAATTAAAACAATACAATTTAAAAAAAATAAAAACCTGGGCAAAGGGCTATGCCCGACATCGGCACCCACCCATTCCTTTAAATTTGTTATTTTTTTTAAACTTGTGATTTTTTAAAATTTATTTTAATTTTAATTTTATTTTTTCTTAAAAAAAATTGTTTTGTTTCTTTTGAATTTGTTTATAGGATTGTATTTTATGTGTGTTTTTTCGAATTACATTTTCTGTGTCATATAATTCCAAAACAAAATATTTTAATTTTTTCTTCTTTTTTCATTTAATTATGGAGTTTTTATCATCCCAATTTATCTATTTTCTAACGTAAATTAAAAAAAAAAAAATTAACAATTTTTTTTTTCACTTTTCGATTTAAAAATCGTTTTTATTTTTTTATTTGTGATGGTAACAATGGGATATGGATGGTTTCCACTAAGTCATAGTTTTAACTCCAAAAATAAAATCTACTTGAAGCATCATTTTTTTATTCAATGGTTTTTCCACAATGGTATCGGTTGTGAGGGATGCAATTTTGAACAAGTCACAATTTTAACCACAGAAAAGGGGGGTGCTACTCGTAGCACCACTTTTTGAAATGAGGGTTGATTTTAGTATTTTTGACCCAAAAATATCGACTTTTTGGGATATAGTTCTTGCTAAGTTGGTAACTATATTTAGTTAAGATAATATTGATTTGATCATTTGATGAAACCTATATCTTTATAGTGTTGTATTAATTTTGACTAGGTCATAGAGTACTTAAGATAGTCTCCATTTGATTATGTGATGAAGCCTATTTTATGGTTTGAGATACTTTGTTGTAAGATGGCTTAATAGGTCAGTGTTGATTGGGTTTGGCTTGTTTGGCCAAGGTTCATATATATCTATTAGGTGCTAGTGCTCCTAAAAGGTCCATGGAGTCTTGTTGTGTATGTGTTTCTTTGTGTGCTACTTTTTTTTTTTAGTTTTAACATTTGGTAAACAATCCTATCGAAGTCAAATTCAAGATGAAGTCTAGATGTAGGAGATGGCGAGGGTATGTTGTATTGCTCATACTCAATTAATAAATTGAGGGGGGACAGGTGTTTATCCCAAGTCAATTTTAAAAGGGGAATGTTGGGTTAATCTTGTCTCGGTCATAGAGTACTTAAGATAACCTTGATTTTCCCGATGTCAAGTTTATTTAATGTTTTGAGATAACTTGTTGTAAGGTGTCTCTGTTGGTCTAAGTTGACTTGGCTTGGCCACTTTGGCCATGTTTAATAGATCAACACCTACCTTGGTTGGTTTGACCAAGGTTAATAGATATATTTTAAGTGTTGGTTCTCTCGAATGGGTTTACGAAATATTGTTGTCTATGTGTTATTTCTCTACTAAATTTTTAATATATAAAGAAGTAGAATTAACATAATTTTCTTTTTTTATTGCATTTGTTGTGGCTTATTTAATTTCTTGTAGATGTTGGTCTCTCATAATATCCTATTGAATAATAATATTTGGGGTTAAATGTACATGTAATGAGTAACTGTATATGTTATAGTGGTCAGGATCCTAATAAGAATGTGTAATGTACCAAGCAACCCTTATTCGTTATTGGAGTGGTGGGGTACTCCAAAATTCTTCCCTCCTTTCTCATTATTTTCTCTGATACCTTTTATAATGTCTTCCCTCTAATTAGGATAAAATCCATATTATATGACTCTAGTACCATATTTATTCACTAACCTACTATTAATTTAATCAATGCATACAACATAAGAGTGTAGCCTCATACATTTCAATAGAACATCAATTCATTCATAACATAACAATACTAATTCAACATATATATGCATAGCAACATGTACACTTATCTCCTTGGAAGAATTCACCAAATGGTTGTAGAGGAAGGAATTTCCACCCAAACATAGGCTCTGTTGCACATAATCTTTCTACAATAGGCCACCACTGATTTGAGGATATTAATATACAAAGAAACAATTTCTTTAGCTGGCCCTAATCCTCTTTCTCAGTCCAGTCCCAAAATTTATAGACCAACTCTCTTTCCCCTTCATCATTCACAACCTAAGGAATGGATTCCCCACCTTTCCTAACAATCCCTCAGGGCCTATTCCAAATCCTCAAAAGGCTCACTACAAATTGGATAGGAAATCACAATGCTAGTAACTTCAAGGATTATCGTCTATAATTACGTATATCAATGGAAACCTTTTCCTTGGGACATGCCCACAATTTATATCATGGGTTCATGGTAATCATTATCTATAATTTCAATACATTATACATCTTAACACTTTTCCCACACATAGGCTCTCTGAAAACATCTTCCGAGGGAAAAATAAAAAAATCCCCCTTGCATAACCAAAATACATGCATTGTATTTACATGTTAATAATGCACCACATGGATTCATAAGAAGCTCATGTATCACACTTGTAAACCCATACCATGGCTCCAAATACATAGGATAACATAAAGTATATAAAAATTAAGGTTAGGAATGAAATATTAATATTTTGGCTTTGGCCCACTATTTAAGCCGATTAACCCCCCTCTCTTTCTTCCCTTGTGAAATAAAATCCACCCATGTTCTTGTCCTTCCTCAATTGTAGCCAGTGATTTATGTTATGATTAACAAATTTGTTGTACACCATTTATATTTATTGTCTTCTTGATATACTACTCGTCTCACTGTCTAAATCCCATATATACAATAAATTACATCTCTAGGGATCGAAACCAAGGTACTGCATTCCACTTCCCTTTATGTTTACATTTTCCAGTTCACTTCACCATATAGGTGCCCATATATACAATATTTTCACATCAAAACTCAAAATAAATTTGGGAAGGGTTTCTACATTACATCTTCCATCTCCACTGGACCTTTACTTGTACCATGCCTCTCTTCCTAAGCATCATATCCTTCTTGTTTTAGAATATATTATTTATTTGTAGCCAATATTGTAGAATGTGGTGAATACCTACACAAGAGATATAGCTGGCAGAAGAACTAACACAACTTGCAAAAGTGAGAAGACGAGAGAAAAATTAGAGAGAAAAGAATGAGAAAATGTATTAACCAAATGAATGAATAATAATTTACACATGATATACTCTGTATAAATCAATTAATGTGCATTGGTAGAGAATCCAATGTTCCATAATGGTGTTCTAGAGAGACATGGACACACACAAGTAGTTATTGGAGTTAACTGCGACCTAGTCCTAGTCAACTAGTCATGTAGTCTTCAGTTAACTAAGTCATACATGTGGAAGTGAGAGAAACACATGCAATTTTTGGTGAGAAAATTGAGGTTTCCATGCATGAGTGACTTCCACTATTCTAACTAAGTTTAAATAATTTTAAATGACTATAAACTGAAGAGAATATTCTCCTAGAATGTAGGAGAGGTTCCTAAATAATTGGATACCCTCAATAATGACTAATAAACATAGGAAAATTAGGAAAAATACCCTAGGTGTCTTTAATATATCCAACACACCCCCTGAACACTACTATGGGGTAATGAAGAATGGGTCCCAACAACAAAGGACATTTTAGGTACCCATGAACAATGCAACTAACGAATGTTGAAAATAAAGTGAGGAAAGACATAAAACCTCATGGGAAAAAACCCCCCTCAAGGTACAATGCATAAAAAAATAAAAGAAAGTTGCTAAGAACTCATTTCCTTCACTCCAAGAGGATTGCATAAAGAGTGAAAATTCCTCTAAATGAAAGTCTTGGTGAATATTTCAGCAGTATGTTCATAGGAAGGACAAAACTATAGGTTAATGATTCTCTTGTGGACTAGATCTCTAATGTAGTACATATGTATATTGATATGCTTTGTTCATTGTCACTGCACTAGGTCTCTGCAAAACTTAAGAGTACTCTCATTATCACACCAAATGACAATCAGTATGTAGAGTTGGATGCCCAACCTGGTAAGGAAGTTCTCTAGCCACAATGCTTGAATGGTAGTGTTAACTACTCCTTTGTAGTCAGCCTCAGGTGAATATAGAGAAATAACATACGTCTTCTTTCTCAACCAATAGATAGGCCCTGAACCGAAACTGAGAGTGTATTCATATGTGGAATTGGGATCAATGTTTTTTCCTTCTGAGTCAGAATATTTGAATCCGATAAGATCCAACTTGTAACATGCTTCATAGTGGATCCCATAACTCATGGTGCCTCGAATGTACCAAAGGATACATTGTACAACCTTCTAGTGTATCTCATGCAGCTCTTGCATGTACCTGGAGACCGCTCCCACTGCATATGATAGATTTGGTTGAGAGTGGGAGAGATACAACAAACTCCCCACAAGCTCTATGTGCATAGTGTTTTCAACTAGTGGAGTGTCCCCGTCATCCTCAACTCTCACCCTAGATAGGAAGGGAGTATGGGAAGACTTGTAGTCTTTCATGTGGAATCTCTCCATGACATCCTGAGCATACTTGGCTTGAGAAATCTTGATTCTTGAATCATATTGACTAATCTCAAGGCCAAGGAAGTAATGGAGCGGTGATCCGAATTTTAGCGGGTATATGATCTAAATTCGGATACAAAAGTCATAAAACTATAAAGCTAGTCGATTGTCCATGTGGATCAAGGAGATGCCCACCTCCTCATTAATTAACTAGGCTAACAGGTTGCCCATATGGGTCAAAGAGAGTTCGACCTCTCCATTATTATATTGGGTTTTATCTTCCACTACTTAGTTAGCTGGGTAGTTAGATATATTTTTATAATAATAGAGACTCATTTAATGATTTCTTCTCAGTATTGTATCAGGTTTTATTTTCCACTACTTAGTTAGTTGGGTAGTTAGATATATTATCCTAATAATAGAGACTCATTTAATGATCTCTTTTTAACTTTATCCAATAGACCATTTTGTAATGCTATGTAAAGGCCTAGCAAGCCTTCTCATAATATCATGTTACTCATTTTGGCTTCTCTCATAATTTTTATTGTTCATTGTGAGATTAATTAGCTCTGATTGATTTACTAGTACTGCGTTTTAAAGGTGAGGCTCCTCTTTGAGACTCACCTCCCAAGTAATTAATTTACATGTTTTTTTCCATGCTTTTTTTCATGCAATATTGACATTTATAAGCTCCTCCTCTCTTGACATTCAAGCGATCCATATATGAACCCCCGAGATCTAGATAATTGGTATTAGAGTAGGTACAAGGGTTCTAAGCATGTTGTGGGTTCAAACATTTGCAGTAATCACCAACCTCCTTTTGGTACTATCAGAATCCATTTGTCGGACCATATACTGTAAGCACCACAATTGGTCCATGGGAACTACAAGGCTTTTTTTTTCCCTGAGATATGTGTTCACCATTACAAGGAGAACCATACATGGATTCACTACATACATACATGGATTCACTACATCTATACATAGATCTGCTACATCCATTGGTATGAAAAATTTTCAACAAATTTTCAAGGTGTCCATGCTACCCACGGAGGTTCCATAACCTCTACAATATCCCATGTTTCTCTGCAAACCTTTGGCATCCTTTATGGCTCTCTACACTCAGCCAACTTCAAAGAGACGTTGCGACATCTACACAACATTTCTGAGGCTCTACCACATCTCATTGGAAATATCTCTTCAATATCTCAAATGGGTATTTCACGGAATGTAAGTTTGCTTCCTGGTTTGATAGATATCATTGATTGAATATCATCATGTCTTTGACGCAAGGAGGCCACGTGTACCACCATATTCAATGATACTTTTCTCCCTCCTTAGGAAACTACAGAAGGATTTTGACATATGGCTGGAAATATCTCTTCAATATCTCAAATGGGTATTTCTCAGAATCTCATTTTTCTTCGTGGTTTGAGAGATATCATTGATTGAATCTCAGCATGTGTTTGACCCAAGGAGGTCTCGCTTGCCAGCATCTTCAACACTATTTTTCTCTCATTTTAGGAAACTAAACAAGGAGTTTCACATATGGATGGAAATATCTCTTCAAAATCTCAAATGGGTATTTTGCAGAATTTCATTTCGTTGTCTAGTTTATGAGATATCATTGTTTGAAGCAACACATGCCTCTAACCAACGTGGCTACGCACCCTCAAATTCGGCCTGGTGTTTCTCATTTCATGTGCCACCTTAGAACATGTTCCATATCTCGATGGAAATATCTCTTCAATAGGTAAAATGGGTCTTCGATGGAATTTGATTTCATCACTTGTAGCATAAGTTGTGAATATATTTATAGAAGGATGTTCACAACCCCCAAAGTAACGATTTTTCCATATTATTTTTTAAATTTTGGGATTTTATTAAAATTTCTTTATTTTTCTACCCGTGTACAATGTCATTGTCAACTAGGTTATGGGTCAACCACACAAAACCATTCTCTTCATTAGGTAGTTTCTCATTGTAATCATTATGATAATGGGGTTTCTTTTTTTAGCATGGGTGAAATGATGGGGACCATCATTTTCTAAGGTGGGGAGGAATGGTCCAAATTTTAGGGGGTATATGGTCTAAATTCATATACAAAAGTCATAAAACTATAAAGCTAATAGATTTTCCATGTGGATCAAGGAGATGCCCACCTCCTCATTAATTAATTGGTATAATAGGTTGCCCATATGTGTCATAGAGAGTCCCATCTCTCCATTATTGTATTGGGTTTTATTTTCCACTACTTAGTTAGTTGGGTAGTTAGATCTATTATAATAATAATAAAGAATCATTTAATAAGGTCTTCTAATTATTGTATCGGGTTTTATTTTCCACTACTTAGTTAGTTGGGTAGTTAGATCTATTATACTAATAATAAAGACTCACTTAATGAGCTCCTTTTTACTTTGTCCAATGGACCATTTTTTAATGCTATATAAAGGCCTAGCAGACCTTCTCATAATATCAAGTTACTCATTTCGGATTCTCTCATATTTTCTATTGTTCGTTGTGAGATTAATTAGATCTGAGTGATTTACTAGTAATGCGTTTTAGAGGTGAGGCTCCTCTTTGAACCTCACCTCCCAAGTACTTCATTTAAATTTTTGCGTCCATGATTATTTTCATGCAATATTGACATTTGTAAGCTCCTCCTCTCTTGTCATTCAATCCATCTGTACTCAGCCCTCGAGATCCAGATCAAGTGGACCCATGTTCGTCATCAAGACCCTATCATGAAAAATCCACCTCACCATAACAATCAATTAAGTCGAGAAGTTAGTGATCAAAAGATCATCCACATATGTTGTTTTCCTTCCCCATATATTGCCAATGATGTATTTTATTATTAATAACTTTGTTGTACACCTTTTATATTTCTTGTCCCTAGGATATATTATTCGTCTCATAGCCTAAATCTCATATATGTATTACATTAAATTTGTAGGGGTTAAAACCTGAGTACTACATTACCCTCCCCTTTATTTTTTCACTTTCCTAAGTGCACGTCGCCATATAGGTGCCCATAGATATAATATTTTTACATCAAAACTCAAAATAATTGTGGGTAGGGTTTATGCATTGCATCTTCCATCTCCATTGGAAATTAACATGTCCCATGAATTTCTTCCTTAGCATCATATCCTTATTCTTGTCAAATATACTCTTTAGTTGTATCCAACATTGCATTCTCTCTTCCACTACTCAGACTCAGAAAAGTAATTTACCATTGAAATCCTTATGAAATTTTAAGAAAAATGAGTATAAAGTTGACCAAATTCAGAACTGTCTCAATTTCACCCTCTTTACACGCAAAGCGATGCACTATGGTGCTCATTAATGGAAATATGTACTAATATTTTTACAAATGTCCTATTATCATAAAATAGACCTCAAATTCATACTCCTCATGATAAAATGAGAAAACTAAGTATACACATCCCTATGTTTGGACAATATAGCTCATGGCACACATATCGAGACAATACCAAATTAGGATCCTCTCCTTGCACACAAATCTATGCAATACATACCATACTTGACCCTAGGATCCATTCCTGAATTGGGCTCTGTGCCAACATTGGGGTTTTTCATGTCTTGGACCACATTCCCATATATATGCCTAGGTTCAAACCTCCACATGAAAGTTGTGGCAACTTATTTCTAAGTTTAGTCGTATCTCGTAACATCAGGAGCCAATGGTGCATTTGTTAAAATGTTGGATAAATTTGGCGAAGGTCGTGGGTTCCATCCCCACAAACCATCAGTTGTTTCTTTATGTTTTGAACCATATATTAATCCAATGGGTTATTTTGTTATATTACATGGCATATGATATGGTCCTTGGCCCTTTTAAACCCTATTTAACACAACATGTCACTTTAAATAAAACTCGTGCCATATACAGGTTAAGTCGCATGCAATGGCACGATTGTAAAGGGGGGTTTTGTAAGGTATTGGGAGGTTATGGGTTCTTACCCCACCGTCTCCCAAATTTTTTATAAACATAAGCCATAATTGGACAATGGGAGGTCTCCACATGGCATCCTCTCATTGGTATATCCCTTTCTACATCACAACACATAATTGGTCGTCTTGGATTGTCAAGTCACTTTACCAACTGGACATGCCATGTCACCTGCCTACCACGTGTCTCCATATGAGGTCACCTACGTTATAACTATACAACATGTATCATCATTGCATGTGTCACCTTTGCAGTGATAACACATGTCACCTTTGACCTTTTTAACCTAGCTGACTCAAACTTTTACCAACCATATCTTTTGCAAACTAACTCTGTTTGAGGCGATTTTTGAGTTGTTGGAAAGATATCGTCGAGATATACACATTGATGGAATTTTCAATATTATTTGATATGGTTAAATTTTTATTATTTATGGATCCTCCTTGACCTATCTAAGCATTCTGGATCCTCCTGGACCTCTATGAGAATTCCTAGATCCTCCTAGATGGAACCTTCCCACATAACAACTTTTGGACCTCCAAAATTATAGATATCCAAAAACTCAGTGATGATAAATCTAACTCACTCTTCCATATTATTTCCAGTAACTTAGTGATGAATCTTCTTCACTCTTCCATCTTGCAAAATATTTTGGAAATCAATCTTCATCTTGGATCTTAGATTTTAAATATTAGATCATTGTACTTATTTCTGCTTCTGAAATATGGCTCTGAATATCAAATCTGGCAGTTTCACTAATGGAATATATATTTGGTTTTGGATCATATATTCCTGATAACGAAAGTCTTGTTCATTGATTCTTTGCAACACTTGAATCGTGTATTCAACATCGACAACCATCTTTTATTCTATTGAAGATAGTATGCCTCGTCCAATATGAAACCAATTTGAATGTTGATCTATTCATTTCCCTTCTTGAATCATTGTTCTTATACTATTGATGTATCTGTAAGAGTCTCTGAATGAATTCCATGTCCATTAATTCTCTCCTTCATTGGAAACAATTATATTTGTACTATCTAAACTTGGTTCTGCTAAAAGTATACATCCATACGAACATGAAATAATATTTTGAATAACATATATATTTACAATTATATACCTCCTATTTATTTACAAAGAGGATTATTTGTCTTTTACCATCTCTAGGAAATTTTACATAACTTCAATGCTCTTCCCACTTCTGATATACATGTTCCAATTGTTTGCATCCTTTTGTTCCTTGGCCTTCGGTACTTCAGAATAAGAATGTTAACTTAGAGAATTAGATCCATATGTAGTCCTTTAGTTGATAATAACATGATACAATTGTATATATTGTTCTCGAAAGGATTATAAATATTTATAATATCCCTCTCCCTCCTTTAACAAAGAAGCCATATAGAAACCCTTTTACAAGATTTCCCTCACTTCAAACAATATGTAAGGTGGCTATATGTTGGTTGTGGATCCTGATTATCTTCTTGATTCAGATGTTTTTTTCAACAGTGCTTGGACACCATTCCCTAAAGTAGGGGTGTACGGGGGCTTTCCCCCCCAAAACTGTCACTAGGGGGGGTGGTGACAATTTTTATATCCCCCCTCTGGTGGGGGATTCGGGGGCAGCGCTCCCAAAGCGAAATTTTGGGAAAAATTGCCTTGTAAAATATTGTAATTTCATAGTCAATCTGGACCGTTCATTATAAGGTCATAGATCTAACGGTAGAAGTTATTTTATGGTTTTTTCCCTAGAAGTAAACCTTAATTTGTGAGTGAATTGTATTGCGACTGTGCATTGTTGTGAATATTGTATTCTGAAAGAGGAGACTATGGGAGAAACAAGAGGAAGTTATAGCATGCATGTTGTAGGTTGTACCCCTTCATTTTGTTGGATAATAAAAATGAAGGACCCAAAAATTTCTCTGGTGGACGTATCCCACACTGGGTGAACCACATATATCTATGACTCTATTGTATTGTGTATATTTTGTGTTTTATTTCCATAATTCTTTTAATTTATTGCTTCGCGATCCTATTTTTCTAACACTATATAGAAATCATTTTCCAAGTTTCCTCTCGCTCTTAACAACATATATTAAGGTAGAAACATAGAAACTCTCTTATGAAATTCCTCTCGCTCTTATCAACATATAATGTGGCAATACATAAATTTACATAATTCCTCTCACTCTTATAATCTAGAATGAGTGTCTTACAAGTCTTCTAAATATACTTTAGAAGATATCTAGATATGGATATTATCTTACATTTTACAAATATGCATATTTACAATGAAATATTTTCTGATGGATGGTTTATTCATGGACTCATCCTCCCCTTAATACTGGAAGGAGTCTCGCAACTTCCTATCTCTGATATTTCTTTTGACATTGATGTTGAATCTGACATTGAATTTGAAGCAGAATCTAATGTTGAATTCGAGAAATCATTAGACCAGATGACAGGTCTTCCCAGTAACCTATATAACCTCTCCTTTTGAACACGAAGAACTATTTTTGTTTCTAGATAATATTCCCTTGAATACATAGGTACCTGGCCATTCTAGAATGTGACTGCATAAACTTCTTCTTCAAAATCCATAATTGAGAGTAGGTTTACTTTCAAATCTGGAACATATAACATATATTCTATTCCTAGAAATCCTCCTGACTAGAGTTGTAGTTTTACATATCCATACCCCCTTATTGCTTGTCTGGTGTTAGTTCCATATCCTACATAGCAATCTGTGTCGGGCTTTGAGAAATTTAGAAATATTGATCTCCTCCCGGTCATGTGGCAATGTAAAAAACCTATATGGTTTTGTCGACGCACATCCATCATAAATCGAATAAATAACTGTAATCCATATTGGACAAGAAAACATATTGGATAAGAATGTATATAATGAGATAAAATAGATAATATATGATGAATAGATGTACAATGAGAGTGCCAATTATATAGATAACCTAAAGGCACATGTGGTGACCATCCATGAAAGGATGTGTCCCTTAGAAAATTAATAACTACTTATTATTATTATTATTATTATTATTATTATTATTATTATTATTATTATTATTATTATTATTATTTATGATTATTATCACTTAATATTATATATATTGTATACTACATTGCCTTCCCCTGAAAAATGCTTTGTCCTCAAAGAATAATTATAGAAGCACATGTCTCATGTTCTAACACGAACTAACTTCTCATGATCTTTTTTTTTGTATTTGCGATGCTTGACGAAACAAAACGATATAATTTTTGAATTCTTCAAGCAACATGTTGCATATTTTTGGAAGTGATCCATCCCAAATCTACTTTCATTGGAATTTTTTGATGATTGATTGTTCGGATAGGATTTCTTGTTTTATGATTCCATAGAAGTTGTCGATTTTGTCTTCGTTCTTTTTCAATGTTGTAGTTTAGTTGTTGGTAAGAAGAACATTGATTATATTCCTCTTGACCTTGTTGTTGGTCGTAATGACTCTTGTGATTGGGATGATGATAAGGGTCCCAAATCTGTTCTGAATATTGTTTGTTTGATCTTTCTTCAACTTTTGATGTTCCTGGTAATTCAATTGGATCAATGTTTGTTTCTTTCTCTGAGGTTTGGATTTTTTGAACTAGAAGGCTCTTCTCTATTTCAATTGATTTAGTCATTCTTTCTTTGTGATCTAGCTCTTCTTGTAAAGACTTATTATCATCCTTTATCTTTCTAATTTGGGTAAGTAAGTTTTGATTATGTCTCCTTAAACATAAAAGTTCTTCCTTATTTCCTAACTTGTCGTCTTCATTTTTTTATTTCAAATTTTCTTTTATTTCGTTCTTTAAAATTTTAATTTATGAAAGAAATTGTTGATTAAGTATTCTTAGGTAAGAGGTTACTTCTTTTTTTTTGGATAATTTCTTCTCATTATTTAACTTCTTGATTTTTTCAACCAAGATTTGATTATGGTTCTTTAAACGACAATTCTCTTCATATTTCTCTATTAATTTCTTAATGAGATCATGATTATCTTGTTCTAACTTCTGATCCCTTTTCTTCTTATATTTTGCATCCTTTATTTTTACCAATAACTTTTGGTTATGTTTTTCTAAGTAAGAAATTTCTTTGTCTTTTTCTAGTAATTTTCCCTCAAGATTTTTTTTTTGTCTCTCTTCTTGGTTTTTTTGCATTTGCTCCAACCCTACTTGAAATTGTAATTTTTTTTTGTTTTATTGATAATGAATTAGTTGGTTCTATAATTCTTTTATTTTCAGTCCCAAATGCGTTTCACCTTGATTTTCTACTAAAGTAAAAATATTTTTACAATATGGACAAGGGTGAGTTCCATTCATACTCTTCCTCTTTTTCACAATAGGGACATTTTGCCGAAAATGTTTTCTTTGTAGATGTCATAGTTCGCTTAGTATTTATTTTTAATAAATGATAAATTTATGAATTCCAAAAACCCACTTTTAAAAACAATACACTTTTTTGTTTTTTCTTTTACTTATTTTTTTTAATTATTAATCCTTTTAATATTCTTTTCTCTTTATTTTCTTTAAAAATTATGAATTAATCTTTTTTAAACATTATAAAAAGTACCTTATAAATCCATTTTATACTCTTGACTATTTGTTAGCGGCAGTGAGGGCTTAACAAACGCGACCCTAAGTTTTTTGAAATACTTATTTAGAGGTAAATACACATACACATATATATTATATATGGTATGGAATACCATGGGCCAATGGTTTTCCAAAGCCATGGGATGGTAAATCTCCAAAGGTAAAAATAAAATATTCACTTTTCCTCTTCTTTGAAACTTTTTCTTTTAAATTACTTTATCTCACTTGTAAATGACAATTAACTTAATTGATGCCAAATCTAAATTATTTCCTTCAAACTTCTTGGTGTGCACTTATACTTCTTCAAGTGCACCTTAAGAAAACCATTTCTTTTTTTCTTTTCTTCTGTTTTTTTTTTCTTTTATGGTTTTAGTTTTTTCTTTTTTCTTCAAGCAACAATATGACTTGGTATTTCTTCTAATTTTTTTGGTAGCGGAGTAATTATTAACTTTGAATGGTCAAAGGCCAGGTTTTGGTCAAAGATCGAAGTTCCAAAAACTTGAAAATTTGAGTGGCCAAAGGCCTACAGTGACATTTCCAAGGGCAACAAAATTTTGACCACAGATTTGGCAGCCAAAGGATGGAATCAGACTTGCTTTGATACCAATGTAAAGAACCAATCCGGTTCTTACAACAAACATCCATAATAAATGGAATACATAATTGTAATCCATACTAAACAAGAAAATATATTGGATAAGAATGTATATAATGAGATAAAATAGATAATATATGATGAATATATGTACAATGAGAGTGCCAAATATATAGAGAACCTAAAGGCACATGTGGTGACCATCCATGAAAGGATGTGTTCATTAGACAATTAATAACTATTTATTATTATTATTATTGTTATTATTGTTATTATTTATGATTATTATCGCTTAATATTATATATATTTTGTATGTTACAGGAAAGATAAGCCACTATCCAAGAACCATTCATCGATGTATTCATATATCACTTTCTTAATACCAACCAATAGGAAGTATTATTTCTCAAATATTTCAGTAAGATTCTTAACTTCATATGGGGTTGTTACTTGTCTTCTTGTAAGTGTCTTTGCTTCTTTCTGGTTCTTTTTCGAACATAAGTGTAGATAAAGTGTCCAACACTTCTCGATATGATGTATACTCTTACCACAACAAGAGAAGAACATCTTGTTCCGATATTGGAACTACAATCCCTTCTTGTCATTACCCCTTTTCCTTTTCTTTGAAAAATGATCTTTACCTTTAACCTTCTTCTTGGATGGATTTTATTTCATGGACTGTCTTCTTTGACATTTCTTCATGTCATGGTTACTAGTTCCATAGAAAGAACATGGATACATAGACCATTTACCAGTAGGAAACATCTTCATTCCTTCTTTAGAGTGCACACATTTATCTGGAGATGTCTTACACATGTTACCTTTCTCTGGAATGGAAGGTAAGACTATTTTTTTATGAAGGACCTCTTCATCTGAAGTTCTCTTTGCTTCAACCATACTCGATCATTCTCCATCTTAATGGGAAAAAGAATAATATGAGGAGTCATATTTATCGATGATTATTTTTGAAAGAGATAGTCCCTTTTGCATCGGAGACTTTAAATTCTCATCCTGCCAATCTTCATGGATTGATGTTGATGGTGTCAGTACTTGATTCTTGGTCTACAACGTTCTTTCCAATTCATGAAAAATACCTCTATGGAATTCCTCATGACATATCATTTGGTCTTGCATCTTCTTATTCTCTTACTCAAGAGTTTGCAACTGCATCCTTTGCTCAGAATTCTCCCTCTCGATATTTCAATTAATATTCTTTTGCAACCTCAAATCCATGAGATCTTTACTCATTTTTTCCTCTTGATAAGAGTCTTCAAAATCTTCACCAACATAATTCTTAGATATTGTCACATAAGTAGCTTGCAAATTCACATCAAACCTTGCTCTGATACCGCTTGATTTGAAAATCCTTAGATTCCACTTATTCCTTTAAAATATACATATAACATCTAACCTGATTCAAAATTAATTCTTGATCATATTGAGATTATTTGCAAAAAAATGATGGTGTGCTTCTGATCCGAAATCTTATAAACTGATGATTAATATGAATATTTATGAGATGAAAACAGAAAATAAAAGAAATCAAATTATATATATTGATAACATATATTACTTAATCTTTAATTCCTCTTTATATAGTGATATTGTTCTTCATAATCTCAAAATGTCAAATTACATTACAATATGGACTTACAAAATCCAATTTGAAGGACTCTCTTTAATTTCGCTACTCAAACTCAAGAAGGAATTTACCATTGAATTCCTTACAATATTATGAGAAAAATGAGTATAAAGTCAACCAAATTTTGAACTGACTCTATTTCACCCTCTTTACATGCCAAATGATGCACTATGGTGTACATTAATGGAAATATGGACTAAGACTTTTACAAATGTCCTTTGATCATAAAATATACCTCATATTCATACTCCTCATGAGAGATCAAGAAAATGAGTATAAACATGCCTATGTTTAGACAATATACCTGATGGCACGCATATCAAGACAATACCAAATTAGGATTCTCTCCTTGCATGCAAATATATGCAATCCATACCGTACTTGGCCATGGGATTCGTGTTTTCATTGGCTTACATTCCAAAATTGGGATATGTTCCTATCTTTGAATGTGTGCCTATATATAGGCCTAAGTCCAAACCTCCACGTGAAAGTTGTGGCAACTTAATTTTAAGTTTAGTGGTATCTCGTAACATTAGGAACCAATGGCACATTGGTTAAAAAGTTGGCTAAATTTGGCAGAGGTTGTGGGTTCCATCCGCACTAACTGTGGGTTATTTTATTATGTTTTGAATCATATATTAATATGATGGGTTGTTTTCTTATGTGGTTACGGTGGCATATGGTTACCCCCCCGGTGAACTTTGGCGATGGTTATATTTCATGGCATATGATGTGGGTCGAGGGATAGGCCCTTGAATGTTTTAAACCGTATTTAACAAAGCATGCCACTTTAAATAAAACTCACTCCATATACATGTTAAGTCTCATGCAATGCCACGATGGTAAAGGGGGTGTAATAAACCCAGATTTCCCCAAATTTGCCATAAAAAAAAAAAATTATGGGACATATTCCTCCAAGTTCATTCTTATTTATTTATTAAAAAAAAAGGTCCTTCTTTCCTATTACTGCATTTATGGAATAACTTAAACTCCTATACAAATTTAACTTTATGTGGCTAGAAGGTTTTCCAAGGTAAACCACTAAGGGCTCAACAATTTATTTGATGTCAACCTATTCCCATGTACATAGTGCCCACATAGCAAAAGACTTAGAAATTACAATCCATAAATCTTTCTTTAATTAAGGGTTTTCCTATGTTTATACATCAAACTACTATGATTTGCCACTTTGTAAATTTAACTCACCCGATACGCATATAAGACCAGGGTTCGAACCTATCCCATAGCAGTAACTATGAGACTTAGTGTTGAATCCGAGCTTGTTCCTTAACAGAGGTTGAGTAACAAATTCTTTTAATGATCTTCGGCTTAACTAGACAATACTCCAGTGAGCCTTCCCAAACGATAGGTTTATGGTAAAAACAAAAAATACATTTGGGGTTTACAAGTCTTCCACTTGTTCGGGACTTGAAGGATAAACTTGATTCATCGTTTCTTGATGTGAAACGCCAGTCGACTGTCAGAAGGTAAATAAGGCTTCGTACCTACCATTGAATGGTAGTTCTATGTGTGAAACTTTTGAAAACCCTCACTTGGAAATTTCATCCATTCTAGTAATGCCAACTCGGTCCTCATCACATGTCTCCCTCATCCTTCGTACCTTTGACATTTATCTGAGTAATTAAGGTTCTTACTAGGGTTTTTAACATCCCATTGTTCCATTATCGAGCCCTTTCAAGAGACTCTGCATGTTATCGTCCTTCCATTGAAACATGTCGATGGTTCGGAAAGACGTTGCCCGGTGGAACGATATGACCAGTTGCCACTTTGGTAAGCTTCTACTATCCTAGGTTTTGGTTATTGAACACAATTATGTTCTCCTTTACATCTATTCCAATCTATAGTATTTCTCCACTGATGACTGTAAGGGTCCTGGTTTGGTGTGCGCACTGTGGGTAGGGCCATTCTAGAGATGGTGGGAATGGTAACCAGGAACAGATTGGATGACTCCCATCGAACAGGTAACAAAGTTTCTCTACTAATTTACTCAAACATTTATCTTCTTTAAGATCTTCTGCAAGTCTCTTTTTCATCCCGACTTATAATAACCCAGCTCTGGCAATATATACAGGTAAACGCTTATAAAGAATTATTGTTACTCATAGGGGTTATCCTTGTTCTCCCCTAAGTTCATGATTGATACCTTAGTAAGGTGGTGATAAGAAAAATGAGGTCCTATAGGGTAAAAGGAAAAAAAAACCCCACACTATAGCCTATGTGTTATGCTTTGTTTGGCAACAAGGGGACAAATTCTTCTGATTTTTATAAGGATTCTCTATGTTTGAGTGGTCCTGGGCATACTTGGTTTTTATTTGAAGGAACTATACCATCTGGTAGACCTCCCAATCCATTGGGTGGTTGATAACTGTAGTTTTCCCTTTCAGAAAGTATGTAATTACCATCCAGTAAAATGCATATCTTTAATTATTTGCCAGCTTATTCATGACAAACATTGATTAAGTCTATAACTATAATGGTATGACATTTTTTTATTTTTCTTTTTGTCTTCTTTTCTTTTATCCTGTTAGTACCATTTTCCAGTATCTGTGCAAAACCCATTTGCAACCTGGCATTTGATAAAGAAATTAAATATGTGTTCGTTGTTTTATTAATCTATCTGAAGACTTGCATATCACGTGGTATTTTGTTCTATTTTTTTTACTTTTCAAGGTTATAGTGTTGTTATTACTTCTTATCTATTTTCCTGAGAATGGCATTTTATAAGAAGGTAACCAAATCTGATGATGGGGCCTTGCTTTTTGCTGCGAGGGTACCCATCAGGTCATTAAGCTCACTTCTCCCCTTCTCGGGTATCGACGACTCAGGTTATGGCTGGCAACACTTCATGCCCATGCGAGATAAGNACACTAATAAAAGAAACACGTCTCGTCCTTTGCAGATTTTACAAGGTTATGATGTTGGTGCTGGACCACGCCTTGTACAAGAAAGGTACTCGAGTTCCCCTTTATTGCTCTTGAGCGAATACCCTAGCTTCCTGGGCATAGATACGATTCTTGTAATCTAGGCTATCATAGTGAAGTTCATCAGATTTCAAAGATGGTTGTATCGCTATTGTTATAGATTAGCAGATTAAATAAAGGGAAAGGGAACCAAAAAGTCCAGTTACTATGTAATAGAGGTTAAAAGTAGGGTTATACCTTTACTCTAAGAGTTTACCATCGACTTAGAGGGAAAACCGATTGGTTTCTCCCTTCCAAAATATTGGATCTGACTATACATTTATTCTTAGGACTAATAAAATTATGTGTTTATGTATATATATATATATATATATATATATATATATATATATATATATCAAGATCATGTATTATAACGTATGTTTATTTCCATTGTTTTTCCCCTTCAATTTTACAGTGATGAGTTTGTTTGTAACGTAAAGAAAATATGGCTATAGAATGTAAATTATTTTTTCTCATTAATTACTAGCAGGTAGTTTGATTTTCCGAATTCCATTTGAGGTTGCTTGAAATATTAGTTTCGTTTCATAGGATTGTGTATGATAAAAATATTATGGTTGTAATAACCCTTTATTAAAAAGATATAGTAATTCTATAATAGTTACACTATACATTTCGTTTTTACTCCAATAACCATAATTTCGTGGGCAGTTCATCACGACTTCAAGGAATAAGGCTATACATAGAATCATGCATATAAATATTACAGTGTTATATATATATAACTGCACACATATAACTAGCTTATTGTTCCTACCGTGAAATGACTATGTGCATAAAATATATATGTACATATATAGGCCTCAATTTCTCTTTCAAAAGAAAACAACTCTTTGAAAATATTCATAGACGACATAATATACAGGAAATAATTATTCTGATTCATGTACAATACATAATTGGTAGGGGGTCTTAGCATCGATTGGACAATGTTCTTTAAAAATTCCATGCTTAATCATGATGCAGATACAATTTCGATCAACACCTACAGTTAAACCTATAAGGTCTATGCCACAATTTAACCCATTTTCAACAGATCCATTTTTCTAGGATAAGTTTATTTGTTCACCCATATTTACACTATTGCATTCTATCAATCAATAATTCTATTAACATTGAATAGAGTAGGGGTAGATAGACATATCTGAATAAAGTTTGCCAAAACAACAAATGGAACAACCACATTCCACCCAACCTTAGAATAGGGCAGCCAAATCTCTTGTCCTATTCACCCCCTATCCTGACCATAAATCCATGAGGGTGAACTTGGAAAACTCCTCCTCACCATTGTCCTTCAACTCCAGCAGATTCCTCTTGCCTCACACTTACTCAGTAGTGTTCATAAAAGCAAGGAAAGAAAATCAATAGTCTCTTTTCCCAGCATACTTGGCAGCGTCTTGCCTCCTCACATATGTTATTTATCAATAAAATCTTTTTGCCTAGGTCTTTTTCCCTCCCTTGGGAATTTTCGCAGCTTTCTAAATCCCTAAGTTTCAGGGGCTGCCAATGGCCAAATATCTGATTTTCCACTTGTAACAATCATCCAAGAGGTAGTTCCAACATGTTCCTCACTCATGGAGTCATGGTCAACTGATTTTAACATGGTTGTTCCATTTGTCCTCCTGCAATCAATATAAAATGTTATGTTTTCACACAAGTGTCATAGTCAAATAGTTAGTTGGGTCAAATCAGATCTCTTCCCAACAGTCATAATAATTAATTACAATTATCAAATTCGAAATTCGAAATTGCCATAAATGGAAAAAGATTTCCAAATTCTAATTTACTAAAAATGGAATAATTTTCCAACAAATTTAAATTTCAAAAATACTTTATTTTTGGGGATGTCTCATCCTCTCCCCCTTCAATAAAACATATTCCTCAGTGTTTGTTCCCTTCTTGGAATAGGATTGGATGAGATTTTCGTAGATCTTCCTCCAACTCCCAAGTGGCCTCCTCAGGACTAAAGTGTTTCCATTGCACCTTTACCTGAGCGACAACTCTATTCTGAAGTGCTATTTCTCTCTGGTTCAGAATACACAAGGGTTCCACCTGGAACTTGCCTTCGGGTTCCACCTGCACCAATTTCCAATCAATCATATGAGTAGGGTCATGAACGTACTTTTTCAATAAATAAACATGAAATACATTATGAATTCTTAGATTAGCTGGAAGTGCAAGTTGGTATGCTTTGGGTCCAATTCTAGTTAGCATCTCGAAGGGCCCACAAAACCTGGGTGCTAGCTTGGCACAGTTCCCTAACTTCAACGAAATTTTTCGGGCTTTGACCTTCAAATAAACATGGTCTCCCACTTGAAATTCCAAGTGTCTTCTTTTCTGATCTGCATAACTCTTCTATATGTCCTGTGCTTCTTTTATGTTCTGTTATACCTTCCTTACCATGTTCTCTATTTCTTGGAGCATCTCTGGTCCAACCATGAGCCTATCAGTCGGGTTATCCCAACTAATTGGGGTCGTACACTTTCTATCATACAGTACTTCAAAAGGGATTAACTTAGCTAAAGTTTGGTACCCATTGTTATATGCAAATTATACCAAGTGCAGATAGTATTCCCACTTGTTTGGTTTTGTTCTTACGTACATGCGGAGCATATCCTCTATGATTTGGTTTGTCCTTTCAGTCTGTCCATCTGTTTGTGGATGATAACTCGTACTAAAATTCAAATTAGTATTTAGCCCTGCAAACAATTCCTTCCAAAAAGAAGATGTGAATTTTACATCTCTATCTGAAATCACCATTTTAGGAATACCATGCAGTCTAAAAATTTCTTTCATGAATATTTCAGCAATGTTTATAGCTTTAAAAGTAGACTTTACAGGAATAAAGTGTGCATACTTACCGATTTTATCGATTACAACCATGATAGAATCATTATGTTTCTGAGTTTTAGCCAAACCTGTTATAAAGTCCAGTGATATGGTCTCCCATTTCCATTCTGGTACTGGTAGTGGTTGTAATAGGGCGGCTGGATGTTGGTGCTCGACCTTAACCTGCTGACAATCTTGGCACCTAACCAACTACTATGTTGTTTCTCCCTTCATATTTGGCCAATAAAATAGTTTTCTAAGTGTTTTTATTGTTTTTTGGTAACCTGGATGGCCAGAATACGGTTTCTTATGCACTTCATCCAAAAATGTTAATTTTAACTCTATTGAATATGGTATGTAAAGTCTATTTTTAAATCGTAATAATCCCTTCTTTTCGATACTTAGATCTGGTTTATCTGAGTTTGCGGTACTATTTTGTAAGTCTGCCATTATCTTAGTGTAATTTTCGTCGTTAATACTTGTTGTCCTTATTCTTTTCTCCAGCTCACTTTCTGCCCTGCTGATATGTATCTCAAGTAACCAATGGACTCTTATGCTTAAAGTGTCTTCTACTTTATTTTCCTTAACCTTGATATGTCTATCCTTGAAGTCGAATTTTCTCAAGAAGGCTAGCCATCTTGCTTGTCTTGCATTAAGATTTGTTTGGCTAAACAGATATTTCACCCCGCTATTATCCATCAATAGTAGAAATTTTTTGCCCATTATGTAGTTTCACCACATTTTCAAGGCATGTATTACCGTTGCCAATTCTAAGTCATGAGTGACATAATTTCGCTTGTGTTCTTTCAATTTCCGAGACTCATAACCAATAACGTGTCCTTGTTGGGTTAGGACACCACCTAGTCCTTGTTTACTTGCATCAACACATACGGTGAAGTCTTTATCTGGGTTTGCTACCTTCAATATGGGTGCAGTTGTCAATAATTCCTTTAGCTTGTTAAAACTGTCTTGACACTTCTCTGACCAGTTAAACTTGGTCCCTTTCTTTTGTAATGACGTGATAGGGTAGGCTATCCTGGAAAACCCTTCTATAAATCTGCAGTAATATCCAGTGATTCCCATGAATGACTGGATATCCTCTACGTCCTTAGGTACCGACCATTCCATAATGGATTTTATCTTCTCCAGGTCTACGACAATGCCTTCTGCTGAAATTACATGTCCTATATATTGTATTTCTATTTGATAAAAGTCACACTTGTCAAATTTGGCATACAGTTTATGTTTCCTCAACGTTTGTAGAACTATCCTTAAGTGTTCATCATGTTCTTCCTCCATTTTTGAATAGACCAGAATATCGTCGATAAATACTACCATGAACTTGTCTAAGTACTGACTGAAAATACTACTCATCAGGCACATAAACGTGGCTGGTGCGTTAGTGAGTCTGAAAGGTATGACTACGAATTCGTAGTGTCCATACCTTTTTCGAAAGGCTATTTTTCTTATGTCCTCGTCTTTTATCCTAACTTGATGATAACTTGATCGTAAATCCAACTTTGAAAATATCTTGGCCCCACCTACTTGATCGAACAGATCATTTATCCTTGGTAAGGGGTATTTGTTCTTAATAGTCATTTTGTTCAGTTGTCTATAATCGATACATAGTCTTAGAGTACTGTCTTTATTTTTCACAAAGAGGACTGGTGCCCTCCATGGTGAAACACTCGGTCTAATATACTTTGTCCAACAATTTCCTGTAATTGTATTTTTAATTTTGTCAGTTCTGGTATACTCATTCGGTAAGGTGATTTTGAGATAGGGTATGAACCGGGTAGTAGGTGTATGGAGAAGTCTATTTCCCTTCTAGGAGGTAATTCTGGTATCTCATCCACAAACATGTCTCTGAATTCACGCAGGACAACAAAGTATTCTAACTTTGTCTTATCTTATTTTTCTAACAGATTCGTTACTTGGATGGCATAAACTTGACATTTATTTCTCATACATTTCCTGAGTTGCATCGCTGAAACTTCTCTGACTCATACATGTTTTGGTATACCTTGGGATGTTCTAGTAGTGCCAACATCGTCTTATAGATAAGTATCTTTGTATAACAATCTAGTACTGCTTTGTGTTGTTCCAACCAATCCATCCCAATAATCATATCGTAAGATCCTAGTGGTAGGATGTTCATATTTTTTCTTATACTTTGACCATCTAAGTTGAACTCAAAATTATAAATAAAGTCAACTACTTTCCTTTTAGTACTTGTTGCTAGTTGTACAAGCCATGATTTTGCGTGCCTTAGTCTCTTAAGTTTATTTGACTCTACTACATCAGGAGTAATATAACTTAACGTATCTCTAGAGTCAATTAAAATAGAAATTTGAGTGTTATTGATTTTACCTTCGATTTCTACCATCGAGGACTGGTGGTCAGCTTGTTGACCATCTATGGATGCATTTATCCAATTCAGGTTTCTTCCCATGTCTCCCATCGTCGAGGCTTCCTGCAAATTATGAACAACAGTTATGTTTGCTGAAACTAAACATGGACAGTTCCTCCTTAGATGAGGTTCTCCACATTCCCAAAACTTTAATGGCTCACGAGATCTGTCCCCAAACTTCTTCATTCCCAAATTTATCAGTTTACCGTTGCCTTGTGCATTCGTATGATTGGAGTGAAAATATTTTCTCGGAAAGATTTTTTCTGCATTCTGATAAGGAGTTGGTTGGTATCCCTTCTTTCACTGGTTCATTCGATCTTGTTTCTTATCCTTCCAGGATTTGGGAAACTCTACCCGCTGTTTATACTGGTCATATCACATTCGTGCTTTCCTTAATACTTCACTCAAGGATTTGGGGTTGTCAAAATCAATTATGTCCCTATAGGACTGTGGTAAACAACTTAAGAATCGTTGGATTTTTACCTTATCCTCCTGGATGTATGGTACAAACCTTAGTAGTTCCAAAAATTTATTTATAAGGTCCTCCATCGTTATCTGTCCAAGTCGTAACTCGTAAAATTCTTTCATCTTCCTTTCATAGTATCTTTCAGAAGGATATTGTTTCTTGAAATACTTCTTAAATTCAAACTATTCCAATTGTTTCTCCTTTAGGCCCTTGGCCAATTTCAGGTCTTGCCACCAAAAGCTGGCCTTTCCTTTCAGATTGTAGATGGCCATTATGACCTTCATATTGCTGGAATAGTTGTATATATGGAAGTATTTTTTGATGTCCAACAACCATGCCTCATCTTTTTCTCCTGTCCTGGATTCTCCATTAAAGGTAGTTAGTTTAATCTTTTTAAATTCTCCTTCAAGGTGGTCTACTTGTTTTCCTTTTTTGTCTATTTTAGTTTTGTCTTCAGCTGAAGGTGTTCCTTCAGATGAACTGTCTCCTTTTTCTGTTTCCGGCCCTAAGTTATCAAAGGCCCTTTTGCTGATTTCTTCGTCATGGTTATTGTCTGTTGGGATTTTCTTGGTCACTATACTATGCAACAAGACTTCATTTATCTCTTGTTGTTCTTGATGTGCTTTTTTCAATTTCTCATTATCTGCTTTGAAAACCTGCAGCTCAACAATAAGATTCCTCATTGTTTCAAGTACTTCTATAGGAGAGCTTCGGTCCCTATTCTGTCTTGGATCTCCATGAGGTCTTTGCTATGGATTTCCTTCCATCCTGATTTCTGCATCGTCATGAGCTGCCATAATTAATGCAAAACATAAAGGGATTTATGTTTGTAACCATAAGGTTTATTAGTTTTACATAAATCAAAATATATACTAAGCAACTAATGTGGCCCTGTTCAGGCCTAGTGTTGTAACTTTTTCTCTCATACCATATGTAATAAACCTAGATTTCCCCAAATTTGCCATAAAAAAAAATTGTATGGGACATATTCCTCCTAGTTCATTCTTATTTATTTATTAAAAAAAAAGGTCCTTCTCTCCTATTACCGCATTGATGGAATAACTTAAACTCCTATACCAATTTAACTTGCTATGGTTATAAGGTTTGCTAAGGTAAACCACTAAGGACTCAACAATTTATTTGATGTCAACATATTCTCATGTACATAGTGCCCACATAGCAAAAGACTTAGAAATTACAATCCAAAAATCTTTCTTTAATTAAGGGTTTTCCTATGTTTATACATCAGACTACTCTGATTTGCCACTTTGTAAATTTAACTCACCCGATATGCATATAAGACCAGGGTTCAAACCTATCCCACAGTGGTAACTATGAGACTTAGTGTTGACTCTGAGCCTGTTCCTTAACAGAGGTTGAGTAACAAATTCTTTTAACGGTCTTTGGATTAACTAAATAATACTCCAGTGAGCCTTCCCAAATGATAGGTTTATGGTAAAAACAAAAAATACATTTGGGGTGTACAAGTCTTCCACTTGTTAGGGACTTGAAGGATAAACTTGATTCGTCGTTTCTTGAAGTGAAATGCAAATCAACTATCAGAAGGTAAATAAGGCTTCGTACCTACCATTTAATGGTAGTTCTATGTGTGCAACTTTCGAAAACCCTCACTTGGCAATTTTGTCCACTCTGGTAATGCCAACTCAGTCCTCATCACATGTATCCCTCGTTCTTCGTACCTTTTTCATTTATCCGAGTAATTAAGGTTATTACTAGGGTTTTCAATGTCCCACTATTCCATTATTGATCCCTTTCGAGATACTATGCATGTTATCGTCCTTCCATTGAAACATGTTGATGGTTCGGAAAGACGTTGCCTGGTGGAACGATATGACCAGTTGTCACTCTGGTAAGCTTCTATTATCCTAGGTTCTAGTTATTGAACACGGTTATGTTCTCCTTTACACCTATTCCAATCTACAATATTTCTCCACTGATGACTGTAAGGGTCCTGTTTTGGTGTGTGCACTATGGGCAGGGCCATTCTGGCAATGGTGGGAACAGTAAACAGGAACGGACTGGCCGACTCCCATCAAACAGGTAACAAATTTGCTCTACTAATTTACTCAACCATTTATCTTCTTTAAGATCTTCTACAAGTCGCTTCTTCATCCCGACTTATAATAACCCATCTCTGGCAATATATACGAGTAAATGCGTATAAAGCATTCTTGTTACTCGTAGGGGTTATCCTTGTTCTCCCCTAAGTCCATGACAGATACCTTAGTAAGGCGGTGATAAGAAAAATGAGGTCCTGTAGGGTAAAAGGAAAACAAAACCCACACTATAGCCTATGTGTTATACCTTGTTTGGAAACAAGGGGAGGAATTCTTCCAAGTTTTATAAGGATTCTCTATGTTTCGGCGGTCCTGGCCATATTGGGTTTTTATTTCAAGGAATTCTACCATCTGGTAGACCTCCCAATCCACCGGGTGGTTGATAGCTGTACTTTCCCATTTCAGAAAGTATGTAATTACCCTCCAGTAAAATGCATACCTATAATTATTTGCCAGCTTATTCACGACAAACATTGACTTAGTCTGTAACTATAATGGTATGACGTTTTTTTTGTTTTTTTCGTTTTTTCTTCATTTGTTTTATCCTGTTAGTATTGTTTTCCAGTATGTGTGAAAAACCCATTCGCAACATGGAATTTGATAAAGAAATTAAATATGTGTTCACTGTTGTATTAATCTGTCTGAAGACTTGCATATCACATGGTCTTTTGTTCAATTTTTTTTAGTTTGCAAGGTTATAGTGTTGTTATTACTTCTTATATATTTTCCTGAGAATGGCATTTTATAAGAAGGTAACCAAATTTGATGATGGGGCCCTACTTTTTGCTGTGAGGGTACCCATTAGGTCATTAATCTCACTTCTCCCCTTCCCGGGTATCAACGACTCGGGTTATGGCTGGCAACACTTCATGCCCATACGAGATAAGTTATTTTTTTTTTTAAATTTACAGAAATACTTGCGTTATCTGTAAGATCCTTTTCCCTACTAAGATTTGACACTAATAAAAGAAACATGTCTCATCCTTTGTAGATTTATAGGGTTATGATGTTGGCACTGGACCACACCTTGTATAAGAAAGGCACTCGGGTTCCACTTTATTTCTCTTGAGCGAATACCCTAGCTTCCTCGGTATAGATACGATTCTGACTTGTAATGTAGGTTATCACAGTGAAGTTCATCAGATTTCAAAGATGGTTGTATCACTATTGTTATAGCTTCATAGATTAAATAAAGGGCAAGGCCACTCAAAAGTCCAGGTACTGTGTAATAGAGGTTAAAAGTAGGGTTATACCTTTACTCCAATAGTTTACTGTCAACTTAGAGGGAAAACTGATTGGTTTCTCCCTTCGAGAATACTGGATCTAACTATACATTTATTCTTAGGACTAATACTGGGTCAAATATTATGTTTTCACACAAGTGTCATAGTCAAATAGTTAGTTGGGTCAAATCATATCTCTACCCAACAGTAATAATAATTAATTACAATTATCAAATTCGAAATTTGTAATTTCCATAAATGGAAAAAAAATTCCAAATTCGAATTTACTAAAAACGAAATAATTTTCCAACAAATTTAAATTTCAAAAATACTTTATTTTTTGGGATGTCAAAGGGGGTTTGTGTAAGGTCTTTGGAGGTAACTGGTTCGACCCCCATCAAATCCCAAATTTTTGATAAACATAAACCATAATTGGCCAATGGGAGGTCACTAGAGAGAGGCCTCTCATTGGTCTATCCCTTGCCAGGTATCAACACATAATTGGTTCACTTGAATTGCCAAGTCACTTTGCCAACTAGACATGCCATGTCACCTTTCTGCCACGTGTCTCCATATGAGGTCAAATACGTTAGAAATGTACGAACTATATCATCATACCATGTTTCACCCTTGTAGTGGTGACACATGTCACCTATGACCTTGTTGACTTTTCCATTTTTCCCTAGTTGACTCAAACTTTGACCAACCATATCTTTTGCATACGAACTCAGTTTGAGGTGATGTTTGCGCCATTGGAAATATATCACCAAGCTCTACAGATTGATGGAATTTTTAATATCATTTGAGATGGTAAAATTTGTAGTATTTATGGATCCTCCTGGACCTTTGTGAGCATTTTGGATCCTCTTGGACCTCTATGAGCGTTGTGGATCCTCCTAAACCTCTATGAGTGTTATGGATCCTCTTGGACCTCTATGAGTGTTCTAGATCCTCCTGGACCTCTGTTATCGTTACTAGATCCTTCTGTATCAATTGGACACTTGTGTACTGCTATATCCTTTCCATATTCAACCACACTATGGCCTCACACATGGCTAGCCCTATTTTAATTTTCTTCTATATCAGGATTATATCTCCTGACCACCTGGATTATTAACTCATATTCAACACAACATGATAAGTCATTTATTTTACATGAATGCATTCAAATGTTAAAAAAAATTAATATACCAAATGTTTTCCACCTTTACCACATTAGTGGAATATCATTCTCATAGATACATTCAAATCAAATAGCACATCAATTCAAATATCAAATATTAGTTAAGAAAATTCTCACCTAAATTCCCTTCAACATATAAGAAACATAAGCATACCAATCCATACTTGCATGGATACCATCAACTTATTTTATGCTACCTAATCAATTGGTGTTTATGAAATTCTCAAAGGTTCCCTTCACCAACCTCTTGATCATCATTTTATTATTTCCATTTTTTCTTCATAGGATGACCATCATATGTAGTTGTATCATTAGAATTTTCACCTGTGTTATCAACATTTCCAGGTTACATAACACTCATTATCCACACTCAATTATAATAAAATATTTATTGAATTTATAAAAAAAAACTACACATATGATTTAAAACTATTTCATATATATCATGTTTATCAATATTAAGAAATCTATCATTATGGAAAGATAAAATGTTAGACATTTTTCCTCAATAACATATTGAGAAATGTATCATTACGGAAAGAGAAAATGTTAGAAATTACAGTTCATTAACATGGTTTCCTTACTACCCATGTTCCTCATTTGTTTCTACGGTGGTATCATTAACATTTTATAGCATTTTCCAACTCCCTCTTCTATCTTTGGCTATCCTCAAATCCCACTGGATTCTTGCACATTCTGTACTCTTACTTTGTGCAATGTTTCTTTCTTTTTGAGCACTTTCCATCCAGGTACCACTTGGTGTAACACCCTATTTCCCCCAATTTGTAATTAATCATAAAATAGGAATTACCATGCTAATGCATGAGGACAATATAAATGTATTATTGTTTGAGTTTCCAATAATTGACTGTGGGGATGAAGCCTTGAAAGTACTGGCCATGATATCACTAGAGGAAGAATGTGAAAACTATACAAGAGGGTTCATATATCAAAGAACCCCAAATCTCCCTTGATAAAGATGACAAACCTCGTTCAAATCCCAAGGAATGAAAATCAGTTAATGAAGAAAGGACTAGTGGTTGAATCACCCACCACCCCCATGAATGGAAACATGGGTTGTCAGTCTGAAGTACCACAGGGACCTGCAGACCTGAGCTTCCTTTTGAAAGAAGGAACATGATAGGTCGGAAAACCTTCCAAGGTAAGAGGGATACACATGGGAGAGGAGACATACGACAAGAAGAGTGTAATATCGCAAGGGAGATGCGCAGAGCTCTCTAGTGAGTCATGAACTGAAGGCCACGATTTTGATGCCAAGGAGCATATGAGAAACCTTGCTGAGGCCATAACCGAGAGAGAAAGATCTAAGTTATAGATAACAAGACCCAAACAGAAGCGGAAACAAAGGAATAACCCTTGAGAAGTTTGAGATTTCCCTGGTGATATCATGGCTTGGCATGGGGGTGGCTAGAGTGCTAATAATGAATGCCTCTGTGCCTATGGTCGGGTGGAAGGACAAACACCGTCAGTCATTTGGTTGGCGGCAACCTGTAATAGATAAATGATTTCCTACCCTATGTAATTTATCTGTAACTGTGTATGAATTGGCTATACTGTGTATGTTGCAAGAATCGTGCATATTTCTTAATGGATATACTGTATCCCCCTTATTTCTGCTTGATTGTGTAACTAGGCCAGTAAGAAATTATATTCTTAGGAGATTTTTTTATACTCATAAATGCTGGTGTCCCGAGGAGGCATAAGCCTGAGTCACGAACTGTGGGTTCATCGACCGTGGACACAATTTCATGTTTGCATGTAAAGCTTCCTAATCATTTTGAGTCCCTTGAAGGACGAAGCCTATTGAGCTTAGGAGAGGTAGTGTAGATAGTCACAGGATCTCTATGAGGCAAACCAAAACCATAACTCTTAACTCCTTCATAGATGACGAAGCTTAGGAGGGATAACACTTGCAAAGTGTTCCTTTAACCAAGGAGAATTTCAACATTCGGGGAAACATAGGTAGAGATCCATTCGAACGCGCGATACACAAAATCCCGACGGGAAGTTAGACCATCGATCGTCTAGAGGGAAATTTCGGTGTTTCGGGAGTTGGGGGTTCAAAGGAAAGGACCTTACAACGTGCGAGTCACGAAATCCTTAACTCTTTGAAGAGGAAATCAAGCCATCCATCGGAGGAACACGTGGCTTCTGGTTGGAATTTCGGCACCTTGGAAACCAAAGGGCAAGACCCCTTGTCTTCACAAGTCATGAAATATCGGTATACGAAACCCTGAATCAGTTTAGCGAATAGGTTTCGGCATTTTGGCACCTGGGAAACCAAAGGGAAAGACCCCTTGTCTTCGCAAGTCATGAAATCCTGGTATTCAAAACCACGAATCAGTTTAGTGAATAGGTTTTGGCGTTTCGGCACCCAGGAAACCAAAGGGCAAGACCCCTTGTCTTCGCAAATCATGAAATCCTAGTATACAAAACCCCGAATCAGTTTAGCATTAATAGGTTTCACCGTTTCGACACCCAGGAAACCAAAGGGAAAGACACCTCGTCTTCGCAAGTTGTGAAATCCCGGTACACAAAACCCCGACGCGCTCTGTGGATGGGTCCTAGGTCACTAGACAGCGTCATGNGGTCAGAGTTCAGGGAAAGATCTGAAATACCATGGGCCATTGGATCTCGTAGAACAGGGAAGGGATTAAGACTGAGTGTCTTTCAACACCCTTAATATCATGAGGGATAGTGACCATCAGATCCAGATTAATGAGGTTCGTTGATCTCATACACAAAACTCCGAAAAGATCTGGACCGTTGGATCCAAATCAACGAGGATCGTTGGATCTCGTACAAGAACTCATGTATCAAAGTTCAGGGAATGGAGTGACCAGTGGTTTGGGTCACTGCATTTCGAACTCCTAGTTACCAAAATCTCGATACAGCCAGGACCGTCAGATCAGGGGGAGATTCACAGTCGTCAATCTCATCGAAGGTAATATTTCAGGTTTCAAGGTTTGAAGAGTCGAAAGACTTGACTCTCTTGCATCGTTGAGTCGTGAAATGTGAAAGGCGCCTCTTGGCTTGGACTGTGGTCATAACCAATGATCACATGAAGGTGGATAAGGGAAGAGATAGCCTGTGCTAGGCCCCCGTACGAATTCGGGGATTCTATCCCTTGAGGAAGAGAAAAAAAATTATAGTTGTCGCAGTGGGTATGTGACAAATTGGTATCAAAGCATGGTTACAACACTTGGCTTGCTTGGGCTCATGTATGAGTTGCATAATGAGATGTTGTTATCTTCATTTAGTCCTTGAGGAGAAGGGATGTAGATTGAACCTATGATTTTGGGATTTCTTGTTGAATTCCAACAAAGGAATTATATTGTTCCTTTGTCAAAATGATAACTACTCCTATAGGAGTAGGGATGCACTGATCAATATTATTGATAAGATATGAGTGTGAATAACAGAGGTGGAATAAATTGCTCTATGAAGCTGCACGAGCCAGACAAGGGACATGAACTGATTTGTTCTTTTATAGTGTGACGATGGCTACCTACTAAAGCAGGTAGAGTCTCTTGCAATTGAGATGGTTTTTTAGGTAAGAATTAAGATCCAAATGAAGAACTCCTTCATGATTTAGGAAATCTGGTAAGGACTGGTAGGATCCTTAGAAAGTTATAATTACTGTATTATTAAAAGACTAAACCCTAAGCATAAAAATCCTCACGATTGAGAGGACTGATGAAAATATGTAGGGTCAGATTACCTGNATTTAAGCAAGATTAAGAGGAGTCCTTTGGGACTGTTGCTAATTCCCAAGAGTGACCCTTGTTGTTTGTTCCCATAAAGAGAGGGTAACATTCGTATGAGTTATGACTATGAGATTAGTCCTGTAAGTAACTTAAAAGCTCCGAAGAGATAGCGGGGAATATTTTTATGTCAAACATGCATATAAGAATCAAGCTTGTGTTAAAGTTTGAAAACTATGGTGGTTGAACACAAAGGTTGAATTCCAGAAGAGTTGATGCCAAGTTCATGGTTGGAAGTCATTGAAAATATGAATGGATGGTGGAATTCTCGGAGGGAGGAATACCGAAATTCATTGAACTATTATATCTAATAGATCAGTGGAGAAGATACAACTGATAACCTCTCATCACTCACAAGCTCAGGAGGAATAGTATCCGTTAGATTGGAATCAACGAGAGTCATTGATCTAGATCTTCGAGGTTTTGACTATTGGAAAAATAGAAGCGAAGACTTTCCCAAAGTCGCGCAAGGTAAATCATCAATTTGATCACAACCATTGATTGGCAGAGAGATCTGTACTGAGGGATCCAGGTTGTCAGACCCTCGTGGATCAGAAGTTTGGGAAATGATGGAGCGTTATCTGCGGATTCGCCGAAACACGGGATCCCGATGTGTGTCTAGGAGTTGACCTCATGTTCCGAGCGAAGGTTCATGTGAATAAAAGAGTCAAGAAAACCTTAGCCTCAATCTTTCAGGTTTTCGAATTTCAGGGATCGAGGAACCAGAGTCCCTTGCAACAGGAATCCTGAAATCGCGAAATGTGAAGTGCCTTTTAGTTCGAATCGTGGTCACCGCCGATGGTCGCATGAGGAGAAGGCATGAACTAGTATGACGAATACTTAGCTGTGTTCAATTGTACTTGAGTGCATGAATTTAATGCATTGTGAAGCTTCATAATAGGAAGCCTGATATTAATACTAGTAAGGTATGAATGATATTAAACGTGAAAGTAATGTGCATGTATGATGTAAGAGTATAAGTATACTAGAGGCCCAATATGATTTCCCTGATGAGTGAAACGTGAAGCAAGTATTTCTCTTGT
>JASDQU010735955.1:0-11475 GCA_032191745.1 Picea mariana | reverse complement strand
AATATAGGACTTCCGAGAGAAGTCATCAATGAATACAACATAGTATAGGGAACTAGTCAACGATGTCGAAGACATCGAGCCACATACATATGAATATATAAGATCCATTATCCCTGCTACTCTACTGTCACTGCTTGGAAAAGAAGTCTTGGTGTACTTTCCCAAAGCACACCCCTTGCACAACTCATGGTTCTCTGAACTAAAATATGGAACTCCCATCAATATCTCCCTTAGAACTCTCAAATCCCCATGGTGCAAATGCGCCATCCTCTTGTTCCATAGCTCACATAGGTCACTGCTGCTGCTGGTAGAATGAATCAATTCTTTCACTAGCTGGAACAAAAACTTGTACAACCTCTCACGTCTAGGACCAATCACTTTGGCCGAAGTGATGCTAGACCCTTTGGGAAAAAGAAGCACCTGCCCATCATAGAACAAGACCTCATAGCCCTTCTCATCAATAGTAGAAATTGACACTAAGTTCTTCCTCAAGCCTGGAACATATAGAACCTCTGTTAAAGTCATGGGAGGAAAATACTCCCTCCAAAATGATATGGTCCCACAACCAACCACCTTGACCTCCTGGTCATCTCCAAGCACTACCTCTGCATCTCCACACTGTGTAAGATCTATCAAGTGCTCACGAACTATTATCATATGGCAAGAGGCACCATTGTTAATATACCAAGTATCTGAAGTAGTGGTCCTCAAGGATAGACACACAATCAAGGAAAATTCCCTGTCAAACTTGGTGGAAAACTCTTCCACCTATGCTGAAGTTGTTGTTTGTTTCTTCTTCTTTTTCATACATTGACCTGTATAGTGCTCAAAATTATGGCATGCAAAGCACTTGACTTTGCTCATGTCTTTCTTCCCTTCACCCTTAGGCTTGTGTCCTCCCTTTGCACCCTTTTTGAACTTCTTCTTGCTAGTGGTAGAAAGAGCCACATTCTCCTCCTCATGACCTGTATATGAACTGTCATGTACATAACCTCTCTGGGTCTCCTCTTGAACAAAGTCATCCCAAATACGTTCCCAACTGAGAAGCTTCTCCCTAGAAACAATGCCCTCCAAAAAAACAACCCATTGTTTGGAAACTCCATTCAATGTTGTTCTCACAAGATCACTATCAACTATGGCTTCCCCCACAACTCTAAGCTCATCCCTCACCTATGTGAATTTAGTAAAGTATGTAACCACATTTTCAGCCTTGGTTATTTTTATGCTCTTTAGTTTTTCCCTCAAAACCATTTTTCGGTTCTCATTTGTACTTTGTTACAATTTAGTCAATGACTCCCATATATCATAGACATGTGTCTTCCTCATCAAGTGAGGAATCAAATGATCCTTTATGGAATCAATAATAAACCTCTTAGCCTTGATACTCTTCTTAGTGTAAGATGCAAAAAGAGTAGCATCAGTAGGCACCACAAAAGGATGAGTAGTGGTATTTTCCACAATGTCCCACAACTCGTTTTCTTGCAAAAGCAAGATCATCCTCTCCTTCCAAACACCAAAATTTGTTGCCCCATCAAGTCTATCCTCAACTCTCAAACCAGTAGCCATTGACCATTTTCTGCTGAAAATAATAAATTCAAAAATCTTCCCTGTGAAGTGACTGTTGTCCCAACTTTTTGACTGCTGAAATTTCTGCTTCCCTTCAACTCAGCTCTGATACCATGTAAATTTTCAGACCCCAACCCAGTTTCAGTCTCGTTGATTTTTCAGCCAATGTTAAATGCCCAAACCCAGTTTTATATCATCATATAAAAAATTAGTAGAAAATAAACTTTAGAACTGAAACATGAGGATTCTGAACATCGTTTATAACACAGAAATAAAATATCAATAGCATATAAAACTCAGAAAATATAGACAAAGATATTTTCGGTGTAACTTTGACCCTAGAAAAACCCATAAGGGGAAAACTAGTGAGAGAGGGAGATTTTTATTATTTAGGAGCTTCAGAGAATTTTTTTACAGCATATTCATCTTCAGAAATTTAAATGACAAACTTATCTCGACAATCGTGCCAAATATTCACACAAGAAAATGAGCCAAACTCCTCAAAACTCTTCCCAGAATTTTCTGTAATAAATTGCAGGTCTACTCCTCGATTTATGTGCCTCCAAACTATTGTACAGTCACCTTGAAATTTGTGCCAACTGCCTCAGCCCAAAATAGAGCAATAAATGTTGTACGACCACCTTGGGAAATGTGCCAAAACTTCCAGAAAACAACACAACTATTCCTTCTCGAAATATGTGCTATAATAACAGTCATACGGACTATACAGAATCGATACAGTATGGATTGTACCTTCTACCTCGATTTCTGTGGCCTTTTTCCTATTGTACAAAATTCAAAATTTTGTACAGTACGTCCTTTTTCGATGGATTGTACCTTGCCTCGATTTTTGTGCCTTCTCTTCTTGTTGTACGGCCTGCTCAATCCGTATAGTACAACCTGCCTTCAATACTGTCCTTGCTGCCTCAATTTCTGTGCCAGTTTGTTATCTTGGGATGCATGCCCTAGCTCTTAGAAATGGTTGCTCTCTTGCTGCTTGAAAATGCTCTCTCTCTTTCTCTCTCAAAATGAATCAACAACCCAAGAATGGGTGCACCCCTCTACCCTAATCGACCTCATGAGGGAAGGTGAGGAGTTTTCTAATCCAATGGCTGAGATTATATTAGATGACTGGATGAGATTAAATGTCTCTTCACTCACCCTCACTTTAGTCATAAAGTCACCTTTTAATTTGCATCTCACAAATTAAATGACTAGGGCCCACATTAGGCACTTTCTCACCCCTTAGGTGCCTAGGGAAGAAAAACTCTTGCCTTGGTACTTTATTTAATTAAAAAATTTAACAAGGCTCCATAGTAGAAAAATCCTTACTATCCATTCCTTGGTCCTCAACCACTCAATACTACTTGGAAATAGGCCCAATAGAAATCTCGTGTAAATTTTGTCCAACCTTCTCTAGTAAAGTAGGTTCAAGCATTTGAATAGGTGAACATGGTCAACACTACCACCTAGTAGAAAAATCCTAATAAGAAGGGTAGGAATAACCAAACACCAACTAGGGATAACAAGAAATCCCCAACACCAAAATATTCAAACTAGGGAGAATGCTTGTAACAACAAGATCTAGCAATGATGGGGAAACAATAATAAACTTTGAATGAAATTTCCTTAAACATTATGTGGTGAGTATGGACATTATTCTCACCATTTCCCCCAAATCAAAGACAATAATTGAATGAAGGGGTCTACATATACTCTAGGATCCCTACCTATCAGGGTACCCCACCTGCTCAGAAAAGTTTTCTCCAAACTCAAAAACTAACCATGTTACAAAACCATTCCCCCAATAAGGAGTGATTCGATGCAGTAAGAGACTATGCTCTCCTCTTAGCCAATAGGAAAATACCCAACCCCGACTCAATATCAATTTGGAAATTCTTCTTGTCATAGAATCCTTATGAATTCTATAGATATCCATCTACAAAATCACAACCATCAATATGATATGCCTCTTGATTTCCCTCTCACCACATTAGATGACACCCAATCGTTGGCTAGTATACCTTTGATGATCGCACATCCTAGTGGTGAATATAATTAAATAGTACCAAAGGAATCTCTACGATGTACTTCTCACAACCCTCATGCAAAGGTAACTCATAACTACAACATCGTGGACAACATAACTCAATCATTTACATCCATGTCTACACTTTATGTCTTACAAACTTGTCCTTCTTAAAGGAAATCTATATTATCAACACTAGGGGAAGTCGACCCTTTTGGCTCACACCCCATTACATTTGAATTGGAAAAATAAGAACCTCCCCTCAGCTCCTTGGTAGATTTATGAATCCTTGTCATAGTCCTAAATATCTATATCCATTCATGCATTAATATGGGGGATAATCTACATACATTATGTTCAAAAATGTCTAGTAGAAATTAGGCTCCCTCAAGCTGACCTTTCCTGTTATCACCCTTCAGGCCTATGGCCAACCATCTCAGCCCGAGGGCCTATTTAAAAACTTCCCTATAGAGCTAGTAGGAAAAAATGTCTTTCTTGAGATCAAGGTCATCGATCCCCCTTTAGACTACAACATTATCCTTGGACATAGCTACATGTACATCATGAAGATGGTCGCCTCATCTCTGTTTCACACCATGATCTTTCCTCACAATGGGAAAGTTGTTAAGGGTCAAATATTTCATGCACTATGAACCATGGACAGATGAAAAATTAGATAATGCCTTCTCCCTCATTGGGGAATAACCTGAGTTTCCATCCTTCGTGGAAATGGATATGTGGATCTTCAAATAGCCCTCATGCCTTGAAGCATACCAGGGTGAACTTGTAAGTTTTAAACATGTGACATAAAACAATGCCTATAGATTCTTAAGCAAAACGTAAATTAATCAATGGCGCATACACATAGTACACATAAATTTACACTGGAAACCCTTAATCGGGAGAAAACCAACCTTCCTTAGTTCCACACCTGTCAAATATTCATTGTATTAATTTCACCATTCACAATACAATATATACAAAATTTTAGGTATTTTGCAGCTACATAAACCTTAATCCATTAATGTGGGATTAATTTAGAAAACCGCTAAAAATAGAGAAAAATGTTAAAATATCAAAGATCACCTCCGACAACGCCTCATGTACACATACACCACTGCTAGGGTGGGCTCATCAGACACATTAGTCAAATCTAATGCACCCCCACCACACACACACATGCAAAGAATATAACACCTACCCAACATTCTCCCACTTATTATTTTATTTTCATATAAGGTCTCACATGTGTCAGAAATGTGATTTAGAAGATAAGCATGAGATACATTTTTCATTGATATGATACATTCATATAAACATTGGTTATGACCATTGGATTCTCGTCCAAGGTCTCTTGAACTCCCAATGAATTTTCGTACACACTTGACGGTTCACATTCTGTGACATTGGTAACCCTAACGAATTACGTTTACAACATCCCCCCCCTGCTTAATCTGAAGGGGTATATGTCAGTCCAAGATGAGAGATGATATATGAAAGTGGGATGCTGGAATCTCAAAGTGTGCAACTACCGATGGTTGAATGTGCTCTCTGAATCTAGTGGTTTTGGGATGACCACAAACTGAACGGCTAGCAAATATGATGTATTCTACTAAATGGTGATGGTGGTTTAAGGAATACCACAAACCAATATGGTTCTTTAAGGATGACCACAAAATCTGGAACCCTACTTTGGGCTCAATGGTTACTAAAACATTTCCTAAGTTAGCTAGAAGTTGAAGATGATGTCTTTTGCTAATTGGAAGTTCTCTCGATGTTGGCTTAAAGATGACCATAAAATGTGATGTAGTAGAAGTTCAAATTATTATACCAAGTAGAGTTTTAATGAAAACCAATAATCATGCAAAAGTTGTTAAGTCTTCTACTAAGTGGGCCAATCATGCTCACTTGTTACTGTTCAATTGATGGGACTTCAAAACTTGAAGCCTAACCGTCAATCATTGATGTTTTCCACCCCTTTCAGGGACAAGGTGAGAAGATACAAATCCTTTCACTGCAAGATGCTTCAATACTCAAGAATGGACTCATCTGTATGACTAACATATCTTCTTGACTATTGATGACCATCACCAAGAAGCCATCCATCCATAGTGGTTCTTTACTCTTGCAGTTGTGTTGTGTGTGAAACACATATTTGAAGGATGATTGTGATTTCCATAATGATCACAAGGATAAAGATCGAAACATTGATCTTCCATATGGCCAACTCACTGACAATGTTGGCATATTTGAATCTTCCTTTGAATTGGAGTAGGCAAATGTGAACCTTCTTGAATTAGTCCAACACTCTGAAACTGGATCAATTTGGTGTAATCCCGATTATGAAATGTGACATCCTTTTCATATCCGGTATTGGTTTTGTGCTTGTTATTTATAATTTCTTCCCAAGGTCCGATGATTGGTTTGGAAAGAGGAATTTGAACTGTACTTGAATCTAGAGTTGTCACATTGAGTTGTTGTTTCGTTGGTTGTTGATATGAATAGGCATCATCTTCTTGTGGTCTCACGGTTCAAAATTGGGGAAAGGCATAGATGAGGTAGCTGCGATGGAGGTCTCCCACTCTGATCGCCAAATGTTGCAAGGAGTTTGGGCGTGAGAGGATTGATACCAGTACACCTTCCTTAACAGCTCTTGGCATTACAGTCTTAGACATAATTTGTAGGGATACCTTCCAAATATATCTCGTCTCGTCAGCTATTGGTTGGCTATAGTCAAGAATATTTCAGCCCAAACTTCTATCGTTTCCATTAGTTCGACTCATAATCGTATTTTGTCATCTGATGATTAAGACTCTGATTTTGTGTTCAGAATGTCGAATGGATTTCCATATTGGATGTGTCTGAAGGAGAGCGAAGGCTTCTACAAACATCTAAAGGTGATATGACACCGAACGTCGTGGTTGCCAAGGATAGGACTGGAAGTTACGTGAACATTATAGACACAGTGAATGCAACTCCCGAGAATAGCGAGACAAGAAAATCCTAATTGAGTATGAAAAAAACCTTAACCAGAAAACCTGATGCTTAGAGAGCGATTTCACATCGACCAAAAAGGGCGCGAAACATCAAACCATATTAAAAAATGAACAAAGTTACCTCTGTGTGATTTATGAATCTAAGGCAATCATCAAATGATCGAGCATGATCCTGACAAGCTAGGAATAGTTTAATGCCTGTAAACAACAGAAAACTCCTAAGGAAACCATAATGCTTTCATGCAGACTGATAAGGGCACGCATAGAGAATCATTCAGTCTGGATTGGAGAGGGGATATGTACATGAATTGATCAGATTTCCTTGTAAAGGGACAGACAACAAATACCGTTGTGAAACGTTTCTTCTTCACACGAGAATGATTAAAAACATCCAGATGACACAAAAATGTGCACACGGACAAATTGGCAGGAACACAAGAAGGCAGCAGATGGATGCACAGACTGGATGGCAGAGGTCAGATGCGTTTTATGAGGGAAGGAAAACGCTTGGCTATGGATAACTAGCATAGGTCAAATCAGGCCTATGAACCAAGGTCGTTCTAATACCACTATTAGACACACGATTTAGAAGATAAGCGGTGAGATACATTTTTCATCGATATGATACATTGATTATGATCCTTGGATTCTCGTCGGTCTATTGGAGTCCTGATGACTCTTCGTACACACTTGATGGAGGAGAACTTCTTGATGCTCACAAACTTTGTAAATGAATTTACAACATTTTTCAAATTTTCAACCTTCTCCAACAACACTATTTTGTCTTGACTTCAACCATGACATAAATATGTTTTGTCTTTGAATGATAAGTTAGGTTCTTATCCAAGAATATTGCAGTATGACTATGGAAATATAATCCCAGTGCTTGTTGTACCAACCCAATACCTTAACTCAATATCTATAACCATATTGTTTTCTTGTGTGCATGAGTGGCTACCATGTATTCATCTTTTGTAGTTGAGAGTGTCACTACAACCTATCTTTTTCTCATCCAATTGATTTCTCCTCCAAATAGATTAAACACATACCCACTTGTACATCTTCTACAATCTAGATCTCTAGCCCAGTTTGCATCAACAAAACCATGTATGTCTAACACTTTATCCAATCTTGGTCTTCAATGGTATTACAATCCATAACTAGAAGTGCCACTCAAATACCTGAAAACCCTCTTTAATGTTGTCCAATGCTCCTTCCCTAGTTTTGACATATACTTGTTCAAAACTCCCACTACATGTTCAATGTCGGGTCTACTACAAACCATTGCATACATCAAGTTGCCAACTACACTAAAGAATAGGAACCTTGACCGGTTTACTCTCCTGCATATTAAACCTCTATAATATCATCTCAACATATTTTCTCTGATTCAACCAAAGTTTCTTGTTCGCACGATCTCTTTTAATCTCCATTCTCATAATGAAGTTAGCAACACTAAGATCATTCATATCAAATTTGGAGGATATACATAATTTCACCTCCTTGATAACATCCATGGTATTTCCTACTAGCAACATGTCATCGACATACAACACTACATAAATTAAGTGATTACCAACCTACAGTGATCAACCCTGCTTCTCACAAATGCTAGTACAAGGATGTTTGTGTCAAACTTTTGGTACCACATCCTAGGTGATTGCTTCATACCATATAGTGACTTATTTAGATAACATATCAACTCTTTTTTCCCCTTCACTGCAAATCCTCCTAGCTCCTTTATGTAGATTTCTTCTTCCATATACCCATGTAGGAATGTTATCTTTACATCCATCTATTCAACTTCAAAAATAAAAGTAGCAACAATGGATAAAAGAAATCTAATAGAAGTTAACTTGGCAATAGGAGAAAAATTTTCACTAAATTCAATTCTCTCTACCTCGGAACAACCTTTTGCTACTAATCGAGCTTTGTGTTTCTCCACTTTTCCCTCTGCATTAAAATTTTTCTTAAACACCCATTTGCTTCCAATGGCCTTTCTTCCAGTTGGCAACTCAACTAGATCCCATGACTCGTTCTTATCCAAGGCATCCATCTCATCAACCATGAACTTCCTCCAGATTTTACTATCCTTTGAATTTATTGCTTCCCTGACAGTTCTAGCAATTCTAGGATCATCATCGCTAAGAGATAAAGAAAATTAGCATGAAAATCAGGTGGACTAGACCTTTATGATTTCCTTCTTTCCCTCATTTCTCTCCTCAATACTGGAGTATGAGGTTCTTCTTCGTCTGATTCATCTTCTTGTGTTGATTAATATTTTGCATCATCCAACTCAAACTATATTTTCTCAAATTCTTCTTGCATTGGTAGGAATACCTATTTAAGAACATCTTTAACCTCTCTAAAAACAACATCCCGAATGTAAACAATCTTCTTAGTTTCTAGGTTTCAAAGCTTATAAACTTTCATACCATATTTATAACCAATAAAGATACATTTTTCATCTTTATTATCCATCTTACTCCTATTTTCCTTTGGAACATGTACATAAGAATCACAACCAAACATTTTGATATGTTCAAGATAGGGTTTCTTACTAGTCCATACCTCATGCAGAGTTTTTTCCACCAACATTGAAGAGGGTGATCTATTTACTAGGTAACATGTAGCAACTATTATCGCACAAGTTGTAGGTTGGCAAAATCCCAACCCAACCACCAAAATGGAGATAACTATGGAACACTATACCCAATGTCACCTCGATGTAGGTCCCTCACTTCAAGGGTGACTAGGTCACTCTAGGGAGGCTATCTTGGTGACCCTAGGGGGAAAAGGGATGTGAAAAAGGGAAAGGAAATAAAGAGTTCCCCAAGGTCAAATATCTAGATGGAAAATGCAAATAAAAGGCGAGTCTGAAGTGGTTTAAAGGTTTCCAAAGACTTGGGTGAATTTTTGAGATATTGGTACCTGCCCGAGACACAAGTATAACCACTTTGCAATGACGTACGTTAGTTGGATCAGGATGTTAATATTGTTTTTCCTAATTTGCAGAAATAGATAACAATATATATCGGCAAGGAAGAAGTATTATAGCTTCTTAGAATATTTATTAAAGTCTTGAAACAAGTAGATAATGACTAGAGAAACTTCACAATTTATAGCATGAGACTTTAGCAATTACTTGTGGTTGTCATAAAAATTGTATGCAGGACTATTTTGCAGCCTTATGTCTTTAACAATATTTTTATGAGAAGAGTAAAATCATCCACCAAAATCCCCAAACAAGACATCCAAAAAATGCCTTAAACCTAGTAGAACAAGTTAGCAAACTTTTAGAAAATTTTGGCAGTGAAAGAACAAATTAAGAGTGACTTTATATTAGGGTTTCTGCAGTGAAGTTATCAGCCTTATTTTTGTAGAAAACCAAGCCCTGTATCAGAAATTTTGTCCAATCAAATCAACCCCTACTTATCTCAATAAGTGCCCCTAGGTTAGTAGAAAGTTAGGGCAGATTTTTAGTCCTAGTCTAGGGTTAGTTTAGGAGATAATTAGGGTTAGGAAGCTAGGGTTAGTGAAACCCTAATGGTTGTAGGTTAGTTTTACTGCAAAAGCAATAAATTTTGGTTGGAAGGGGATGCCTTAATGAGGAAAGGGAGCTAAAGGCTCAAGAAACACTTTCGCAAAGAGAAAACTTTAAAACTTGAAATTTGTACATTTACCAAAGAAACAATTTATTTCTCCAATGTAACAAGTAAATGACTAGTGCCTTAAACAATGGGTTAATGGAGTCAAGAAAATAAATATCTAGAGGTACTACCTCCTTGGGGTGTAAATTCTATTACTCCCAAAGGTAAGTATCTATATCTAGGGTTTAATATAAAAGGGTGTATTCCCTTATACTTCTCTTAGAAAATTCTTGTTAAACCAATAACATATAAGCATAAAATGATGGAGACTATGGTTGGGGTGTATGCCCTTATACTTCCCACCTAGCTCTAGCAAATTAACGTTGACTTGAGAAACAAATGATATCACAATGTAGAAAAAACTTACCAATTCAAGGAAAAAGCTAATACAAACCACCATAAAACCTAGAGAAAATATTTCCAAGGCTAGCGCATCACTTCCATCAACCAATAATCTAATAAATATTTGTAAACAAGAGCATAAGAGGGAGAGTTATGTTAAAATGGGATCTTATGATCTCTTATTTATAAAAAATGTCAATAAGATAGTTTTTGCACATAATTTAGGGTAAAACACAAGACTAGGGGTCAACAACCCTAATCATTCCCATTTTACAAAGTAATATTAAACAATTCACTTTAATTTCACTTTTGCACAAAGAAAATCCCTAGTTATAAGGATGTCGCCCCTTTAAGAGACGTTTTAGCACTGGGAAGAGGTCGTTGGTGATGTAGGAGTGTAAAAAGGCTTCCCAAAGCCACATGTCAAGCATCCCCAACAACTTCTTTCATGATCAAGGATCAATCCCCTTGAAACGACCTTGTGCAAATGCATGTCAACTCACCACCAAACCCTAACCCCGCTAGGTGGCATCATGCCTCTAAAGGTGAATTTTTTCCTCTCCTAGGAAAAACATTTGGCATGTTGATCCGGATTATTTTCGGCACGAAATGAGAGCGGAGATATAATAAGGAAATGCACAGAGATATCGCGTATATACAGTAATATAACAGAAATATATCAGAGATGCAACCATAAACACAGAGATACAGTAATACACGATTTCTATTAATGAAATAAATGTACAGAGACTGTAAAAAATACAGAGTGCAATACTCGCTAGAATGGTGGCAGCTTATCTCTGAGAAGAGATGTGACGGCTACTCGCATTCGCAAGAAGATGCTTACAATGAGGCTCGGAAGGCCTTTTTACAATAGATGGGAATGCCAAAA
>JASDQU010735954.1:334764-350504 GCA_032191745.1 Picea mariana | reverse complement strand
TGAGCATATACAGTGCGTGGCTATCTTTGAAACAAAAGACTTCCCTGGGTTGATAATTTATGTTTCACTTGGTTGTTTGAAATTAATTAAACAATTATAGTGACCAACAGTATGAAGCAGGACATCCACACCTTTGTGGTGGAATGTGAGGTCTGTCAACGCAACAAGGGAGAAACAGTCAAAGCCCCTGGAACACTACAACCACTTCCAATTCCACCCGCTATTTGGAGGGATATTTCTATGGATTTCATTGTTGGCTTACCTAAATCGGGAAATAAATACGTCATCATGGTGGTCGTTGATCATCTTTCCAAATACACTCATTTTTGTGCTCTTCAACACCTACTCACTGCATCCTTAGTGGCTCAAAATTTCATGGATCATATATTCAAGCTTCACGGCATGCCTCATTCCATTGTATCTAACCGAGATCCCACTTTCACCAGCAATTTTTGGCAAGAATTTTTTAGGCCACAAGGCACCCAATGGCATCTCAACACAACTTATCATCCCTAGACTAATGGTCAAACTAAATTTGTCAACAGGTGTTTGGAAACATATTTGAGGTGTTTTTCATATGAGAGGAAAAATTAGTGGGATCAATGGTTACCCCTAGTTGAATGGTGGTACAACACTTCTTACCATACAACTACTCACATGACTCCTTTTGAAGCAATATATGGACAAAATCCACCTTCAATTCTCTCATACATGCCCAGTTTCTCAAAGGTCCAGGAGGTTGACCAAACTCTTATAGTTTGAGAGGCTATCCTATTCGACAATACATGTATTCCAATAGAGGATGAACACCTTGAGTAACCACTCACACAACTAGATCAAAGTTCAACACACCGATATTTTGACGTGGTAAAACCCCTATGAGGAAACATCCATGGCCCCAACCAATGCAGTCACTTGGAGCAATTTATTAATGCAAAAGAAAATATTACTGAGATATTTTACAAGAGAGTTTCTCACAATCGATCATTGACAAATGACCCTCCATGATCTTTAAATAGATATCATGGAACAATCAGGTGGTAAGCCATAGATCAATGTAGTCATTATTATCAAGGAAAATATGAACCGTCAGATCACTCTATGTCGAGAACATATCATGATTGTCGAATTTCCTAACTACAAATGCATACTAATGTATACTAAAGAAACACACTTTTACCTAACTACACATTAGACCAAGTAGATCTTAACTAACTCTTAAGGGTCTAAATATGCCAACATCCCCCCTTAAGAAAAACTTGGGATAGGATTGAAGGATTTACAATGGTGACACAATAGGAGGAGGAAGGAGGCATTAGAGGTTATCCCCCCTTAATGACAACTTATTGAACACCTAACATAGATTGAAATTTAGAAAACTTCTCTTTTGTTAGAGACTTTGTGAAAATGTCTGCAACTTGATCTTCTGTAGGGAAAAATAGTACTTCAATAACTTGATCATGAATGATATTTCTGATGAAGTGCATGCATATCTCTGTGTGTTTGTTGCACTGATGTTGAATTGGATATTTTCAAAGCTTGATGACACTCTGATTGTCGCACCAAAGGTTGGTCGGATGATGTTGGTGGAATCCAAACCCTAAAAGGATTTGTCGAAGCCACAAGGCTTCATGAATTTCATTTATCATTGCTCGATACTCTACCTCTACTGAAGAATGTGCAATATCCCATTGTTTCTTACAGGCCCAAGTGACAGGTCTTGAACCAAGGCTAAAAAAATATCCTACAGTATACTTCTGATTATCAGGGTTGTTGGCCCAATCTAAATCGGTGAAACCAACCAATAAAGGAGCCCCCCCTTAACTGTAATGTATCACAAACTAAACTGTACCCCAGACATACCGAAGTATTCTTTTAGCTTCTTTCCAATGGATTTCATGGGGTGTTTGCATATACCTAGAAACAAGAACAACAACCAATGAAAGATCAGGACGGGTATGAGTCAAGTATAAGAGGCTACCAACTAACTAACTGTACAAAGTGGCATCAACTTCGTGAGAAGTATAGGTGGCAACAATATTGACTCCAGACTGGAAGGGAGAAGGGGTTGGTTTACAATATTCCATGTGGAAGTGGTGAAGAAGGTCACAAGCATACTTAGACTGGGAAAGAAAAGTGTCTTTATTATTTTTCAAAACTTGGAGGCCAAGGAAATAGTGAAAAAAGCCTAAGTCTAGCATTTCAAATTTCTTCTTAAGGCTAGTTTTCACATGGTTTAAATTTTTTGAGTCACTACCAGTAAGGATAAGGTCATCAACATAAAGGACAAGGATTATGAGATGGATTCCTTCTTTCTTGGAATAGACCTAAATGAGTAATTTTATATACTAATAGAAGGTTACATGAAAGACTTGGAACACATAATATATCATTGAAATGACCATTATCTACCTGAACCATTCCATATCCTACAACACTAAGAGATCTATCATCACCAAAAAATATTTTCTTGGTGTTACATTCATTTAGAGTAGAAAATATGGATCTCTCCTTAGCCATATGATAAGATGCTCCATAATCAATAGTCCACTCATCAGAAGAAGAAGTAGAAGGTGCATTGAAGGATAAACTAGAAGCAAAAACTGCATGTCTATGAGAAGAAGAAGTAGAATTAATATTGATGTTGTGATTCTTCATCGTTGCTTCTAAAGATGCTATCTTCTAGAAACATTTGGTCTCATCATGACCATCTTTCCCACAAAAGTTGCAATGTCTTTCAGTCTTCTTATTTTTAGATTTTTCTCCTTTCTCACCATTAGGAGTTGAAGTTGTGTGAGTGGGTTTGAGACCCTTGTTTTTCTTTTTGTTGTGGCAATGATGTTGCTCCTTGGGATTATTCTATTTATCTTTTTGTTGGGCTACTAAGGATTTTTTGGAGGTAGTTGCAACACTAATCACTCCAAGTTGTACAATCTTATCTTGCTCTCTAATCAAAGCATCACAAAAGAACTCAAGAGTGGGTTTTTGATAAGATTTCCCTAGAGCCTCTCTCATGGCATAGAAGGTAGACACAAACACAAAATATACACTACCTAGCTTGGAAATATTAATACAGATGCAATTCTCTTCCTCCAACTTTATGTTACACTCTTCACATATAATTCTAAGTGTTTTAAAATTAGATAGGCAGTCTTCAATACAAGAAAAATCATTTGGACTTAAAGTCAATATATGATTTTCTAACTGATGTGCTCGAATAATATTGTGTTTACCAAACACAGATTCAAGATTTTCCCAAGCTTCATCGGGGTCATCAATTTATTGAAGGTGGAACCTTAAATCAAGAGATATGGACATCCTGATTAGTCCACGTGCTCCGTCATTCATATTAGCCCATTTGACTTTCTTTTCATCATCAACGGGTTCTTTTTCCTTTCCCAAGGTAATCTGGTACAAGCCTTTACTTCTTAATAAATCCTCCATATGGGATTTTCATTGGAAGTAGTTGGTGTTTGTAAGAAAAATTTGACTGGAATAATCCATGTTAAATATGTAGATAATATGGATATAAAAACTGAAACTGATGATCTGGATGGAAAGATCTTGAAAAATTAGGCGGTTTTAAAAACAACATTGAAAACAAACTTCGTATGTAAAAGTTATGCCTTTAAAAAAAAATGCATAAACGATAATGAAAGAGCCACGTGGCAAGTAGAAGTTGGTCCACATGGTGACACCCCTCCAAATAACCTCAATTTTACAAATAAGTTGCTTTATGAAGTGACCCACTTTTATAAAAAGAAGCGGGGATCACTTTTACAATGAAGTTACTTTATAAAAGAAAGTTGCATGCAAAATAAATAACTTTAAAATAAAGCTACTTATAATGATTCACTTTTATACTTGAAGTAAAATACACTTTACAATGGATGCATGAAGTTTTCAAACAAAAGTAACAAAAACGAGACTTGAACTCAAGACCTCTTACTTAATAAGGCAACTTTTAACCAAGTGAGATAGCAAAACCTATTGTATTGTTTAGGAGGATTGGGGTTGTTGTTGTTGTTTTTTTTGTAGAGGAAGGCCTTGGAGAGCATGCTAAAAAAACTCTTTTCAAACAAGAAAAAATTTCGCTTATCGATGACAACAATGGTTATATCTCGGTTAGCTTACCTGGAAAATGCACTTTTTTCAATCTATTTATGATCTAGATTTATGAGCGGAACAAAATGAAAACACATATCCATAATATTAACACAGAGATACATTGAATAATAACATATATACAGTAAAACTTGACTTCTATTAAATGAGAAATGTGTTGAAACTATACAAATGTTGACTGAAACAAGCTTGCTAGAATGGTGATAGTTTATCTCTGAGAAGAGATGTGACGTCTACGCTCATTCACAAGAAGATGAGTAAAATGAGGCTCCAAAGGCATTTTTACATCAAACATGAATGTCAAAACCCTATACATCCAAAAACCTAACCTTAGGAGATGAAGCACCAAAAATCATGTGGGCCCCATTGGGGTGAGTTGGTACATCAACTTCTCGGGGTCGTAACTTTTGCATATGATCTCCGTTTTACGTGCACGATAGCCTGTTGGAAAGGTTTATCCGAGGAATACACATTATGTCATCACACTTTGAATCCTTATACAATGAAATTGTGGCGGGCCCAAAAAAAGTTGATTAGGGCCTCAAAATGGACCCATAAGTTTAGGACCCAAAAAACTAGAAAAAAATGCCAAGATAAAAAACGTAACTGCCAAGATGAAAGTTGTATGTGAGCCAACTGGAAGAGGTGGGTGGACACCTATATCCACTTGGATAAATCCTCCCTCCTTAGGAAGAAATGATCTCCATTGCATTGAGTTCCCCCATCAAATGAGGAAACTTCTGCTAAATTTGGCCCTGGGTGAGCCACTTTCCTTGGTGCAGAAGTTGCCCCGCTTTGACAACCTGATAAAGATGAAACTTCTGTCGGTGAGTTCCCTTGACCTGTGTGTCCACGATTTAATCAATGGATGTCTATTCCATGCATTCATGGTTGAGCTCTGTCAGTGACAACATTTGAAAATTTCTAAAGTGTTCTAACATATCCTTTGCAACTTGACACCCTTTACCCGTAGAGGAAACATCCCCTCGAGTGTCCATGATCTGCATGTGTTCCCTTGCATTGAGAATAGGTATGCTCCACTGCTTGGAACTAGTTGTTTACTCACGACACTTATTTCCTCTCTTGTATCATATCATTTCTTTGACTATGAATAAAACAAAAAAAATGATGGGTGGGAAAAGAATATTATCTCATATAGACAACAATCGTGTCACCTTTAAACATAGCACAAAATCTTGAGTCCATTTCATAAAAGGTTTGGGTTTAGAATGAACTTAGGAATTTGATCTTGTTACTAAGATTCTAGTCCTCCAACTGCTTATTCTTCCAGTCCCTATGGAGAGTTTGTTGATGCCTCCCTCGCCACAAACTTTTGTCAATGATTAGTATTAAGTCTGTGTTTCTCGAGTTATCCATTTGTCTCATGATATTGTTCAAAGGAAGTCTAATCATGTGTCAGCCATTCCTCATAAATATTGACTTTGCATGCCAAAAATACCCTCAATGTATCTCAAAATCACATGAATTTGTTTTCCTACCTTTCACCCTCAACCTACTTTCATCATTGGTAGGTAACCTTAAACCTGACAAATGACATCCACTCATTGGTCGCTGACTGGGGGGTTTCCTTTGTGTTTGATGGTAAGAAATCTATTCACACATTGGGATTTGTGCAGTGTCTTGGATTCCATTATCCCTATTGGTGGTTTCCTCGCCTTTGTCGGTAGTCTACCTCATTGGATTCTATTCATAAGGTCTCTTTCGTGTACTACTTGCATCTGGTGCATGCGAGAGACACACATGATCATTGGTTCGTGAACATCCTATTCATCTGAGATCCTCCTAATTATCAAGATATCACTTTGTACCTCATGCTGGATGATGAGATATGCCTTAATGCTCTCTTTTCAACGGGTATCCTTCCATCGACTTCAAATCATCTATTATGGAAACAAGATATAGAGTTTTATGAGTACCTAGAGGCTTGCAGTCATCAGTGGCAGGTTCTCCCACCATCGACAGTTGGGAATACATCAATGTCTCTTGATCAATGGATTCTTCAAGTGTTCAACTTCAACACTCATATTCAAATTTGTTGAATGTACTTGGTGCCTTGACACTTACTTTCATTATCAATAGGTTGTCTCGCATTTGTTAACGGTATACCTTAATGACCAGTAATCAAACAAAGTCTCATTGTGTTTGAATTCAACTCCTTTATTCACATAATGTAGAATTGCACCTTCGATGAATAGTGTAGAAGACCTATAGCTTACAGTAGCATCCTCCATATCTCATGATGTATTTCATTGGACCAGTACCTATATGAATTCAGTGATCATGAAAGATCAGATTGTACTCCATTGTATACATATATCTTCAGTTGATTTTGAGACTGGACTCCACTGTGTCTTGTCCGTGACTATGAAAGCCTATGGAATATGTCCACTTTGTATTTCCTATTCATGGCCATGAAAAACTATTTGATATATATCCAGATGGATTTGTAGTGTAATTCATATTGGCAACCATGTGTATAGAGTCAATATGAATTGTAATATTCTCATGAGTAATATTACTTCCAGTTGAATCTTTATTACTCCACTTCTGGGAATTATAATGTATTTCAGCCATCATAGATACACCTATGACCTCACACTTTAGGGAGCATCTGTTATAGAAAATTTTTTCTCACTCCATGCATCTTGCTTTGATGGCCTTTCATTTCCCTTTGCAGACTTTATTTCCCCTTTTTGATCACTCTAGAGCTAAAAATACACATTTTTGTACATGTACACAAGCTAGCAATTATAGAGATCGTGTATGCACATGTTACTCCACTAAAACTTGCGTACATCGGGTTTGGTGCTCAAAAAATAAAAAAATGCATTATGTTTCCATTCCATGTCATGGGATCCATGATCCTTGACCTTCCATATACAATAAACGCTCCAAATCGACCCTTCAATTTCATTTGGAGGCTATAAATTGAGCCATATCCAAGCCTTGAGAGAATTAATCACATTGAGAGCAAAGACACTCTGGAGAAATTTCACCTCAATTAAGTCTGCATCCATTTGTCCTTGAAAGTCTTCAACCCCCAATCTCTTCCTATCTTGTGATGGAGAACTTCATCGACTCTTACTTATGAGATTTCGACCTTTATGGACGATTGAAGTGGTGGAGGCCCAGCTGGAGGGACTTAGTTTCTCAGTTCTGATATGTGTTGTTACATAAGTTTGTCACCTATGTACTTTTGTTGATTACATTAATAGAAACACTCTTTTCTCGTCTGATGGATATCTTGCAAATATTTGTATTTCTTTCCATGGGTGTATTTGTTATGTATGTTAATGGATTATGCTGATTTATATGTTAACATTGTATATCATTACCACTTTCTTGCGTATATTGGTTGTTGAGGTCAAGTTGTAGGTATAAAGATTTTGGGTCGTGTACTCAACGATGGTCTTCTTTGGATGTCCAGATGAGGTAGGATTCTAGCCTTCTCTTGTTACCATTTCATTTATATAGCATTCTTGATATTAGAGTTTATTTATGGGTGTCGTTATGTATGTTGTGGTTTTCCCCTAGCCATAGAGAGATTTTCCTCGCAACACAAGATGAATGAGACAATGGGGAAAAGACCAAGGAAACCACCTATTCAATGTTGGGGTTGTGGGGGAGATCATATGTACAGATATTTACCTCGAAGAGGTGAAAAAGTGAGGATTGTTCACAATGTACATCAAGTTGAAACAGTGGAGGACATGGGAAAAAATGTACCTAGGATCTACACAAATCTGGATAATAAGAAAGCTAAGTTTCAGTCACATAAGATTGAAGTGGAAAGTAAGATCAACAACCAACCCATTGTTATTTTGATCGATTCAAGAGCTATTCATATTTATCTAGATCCTAATATGGTGGAAATATTTCATTTGCAAAGAAGAAAGCTTGGTAAACATTGGATGGTGGAGCTAGCTACAAGATCTAAAAGGAAGATTAATGAGATGGTTAAGGCATGCCCAATGGACATGAATGGATTAAGCATAAGGAAGATTTGAATATCATACCTTTGGGCTCATATGACTGCCTAATAAGTAAGGATTGGTTTGAACAACATCATGTTGTTCTAGACTGTTATAATAAGGCTTTTACCTACTTGGATGAAGAATAGAACTTGAGGATAGTTCATGGTATTCCAAGAGTAGTAACCATCAGAGAAGTTTTAGCCTTGCAGTTGAAGAAAAAATTCATGAAGGGATGTCAAGTATTTGCAACACATATGGAGGAGGAACCTATGAATAAAGTACCAAGTATTGAATATTATGAAGTCCTAAAAGAGTTTGAATATGCATTTAAAGAAATATCAGGGCTGCCACCCAATAGAGATATTGATTTCTCCATAAATTTGATGCCTGGAGAAGCCCAAGTATCCAAGAATTTGTATAGGATGAGTACACCAGAGTTAAAGGAGTTGCAAATGCAGCTGGAGGAACTCCTAAAGAAGGGGTATATACGCCCAAGTGTGTCACCTTGGGGTTCCCCAGTATTATTTGTGAAGAAAAATGATGGAACTTTGAGGATTTGCATTGACTTTAGGAAGTTGAACAAGGTAACTGTGAAGAACAAGCATTACTTTCCAAGGATAGATGATATCTTTGATCAGCTAAAAGATGTTAAGGTATTCTATAAAATTGATCTCAGGTCATGTTATCACTAGGTAATAATTAAGGAAGAAGACATTAGAAATATTGCCTTCAGAACAAGGTATGGCTATTATGAGTTTAGAGTGGCGCCATTTGGGTTATCAAATGCACTGGTTGTCTTCATGTGTTTAATGAGTGGTATTTTCAAAGAATACTTGGATACTTTTTTCATTTTATTTTTGGATAACATAATTATTTACTCAAAATTTGAAGAAGAACATGATCAACACTTGAGGATGGTGCTACAAGTATTGAGAGAACATCAACAATTTGCAAAGTTGAGCAAGTGTTCATTCTACCAGTAACATATACATTATTTGGGGCATATTATTTTAGAGAAAGGGATAGTAGTCGACCTGGAGAAGATAAAATCCATTGAAGGGTGGCCAACACCAAGGAATGTCTCTGAGGTGAGAGAATTCATGGGACTTGAAGGTTACTACAAAAGATTTATTGAAGGATTTTCAAAGATTGCACACCCAATCACTTCCTTGCAAAAGAAGGGTGTGAAGTTTGAGTGGACATCATATTGTGAAATAAGTTTCCAACACTTGAAGTATTTGTTGACTAGTGCTCCAATATTGAGGATTGTTGATCCAAATGAAGACATCATTGTATGAACATATGCATGTAAATAAGGACTTGGTGGAGTTATTGGTCAGAATGGACATGCGGTGTGCTATGAATAAAGAAAATTAAAGGAACATGAAAAACACTATGCTACTCATAATTTGGAATTGGTAGCCATAGCGCATGCCTTGAATATGTGGAGGCACTACCTCATGGGGAAAATATCCGAGTTGAGGACAGACTATAGTGGTTTGGAATATTTATTTGGACAACCAACTTTAAATGCAAGGCACAAAAGATGGTTGGAATTCCTTGGTGAATATGATTTTAATATAAAGCATATCAAGGGTAAGGAGAACAAGGTGGTCGATGCACTCAGTAGGAGATTGCATGAGATGCATGCTACAACCATTATCATGTGCCAAATAGATTTGAAAGACATAATTATAGAGATTGTAAAATCAGATCAACAAATACACGGAGATAAAGGAAAATTTTCAACAAGATGATTTGCAGCAGAAAATGGAAATTATAAGATAGAAAATGATGAAATTCTCATGTACAGTGGCATAATTTATGTGCCAAATTCTTAGGAATTGAAAATTATGATATTAAAATAAATGCATAATATTCCTTATGCTGGACACCCAGGTTACCATAAGACTATTACAACTATCAAGAGCCAATATTATTAGTCGTGTATGAAGAAAGAAGTGGTTGATTTTATTGCTAGGTGTTTGGAATGCCAAAAGGTCAAGACTAAGCATAGACACCCAGCTAGGTTTCTATAGCCATTACCCATTCCTGAGTGGAAATCACTACAACAAATCCCCGTGATTTTCTCCCATTTTTGCTCCCTTTTTTTCTTCCAAAGTTGTTTTTAGTATATTTTTCCTTAATTTTGTGAACAAGTCGACGCTATTTATCGGGATGGATCTATTCATGGCGTTTTTTGCGCCGAACACAAAATTTAGGCGCTAATATCATTGAAAATTGTGCCCCATTTATCATCGAAAATTGAGCCCCCTTTAGCGCCAAAAATAGCTCCCCCTTTAGCGCCAGAAATAACACCTTGTTTAGCATTTGATTTAGCACCCCAGTTAGCGCCAGAAATTGCACTAGAAGTGGCATCAGATTTAGTGTCGAATGTATCCAAATTAGCCTAAATAGTTAATTAGTTGAGGTGTTGGGGGTTAAGTGGATATGGGCTTTGCGGATTATGGGATTTAGGGATTAAGGGTTAATGGATTAGGGGTTAGGGTTTAAGGGATTAAGGATCAAGAGCTAAGGGATTTGGTGCTTACGGGTTAGGTAGTTTAATGGTTAATGGATTAGGGATTATGGGTTAGGGGAATAATGTTTAAGTGCTTAGTGCATAGGGGTTTATGGATTAAGGGATTAGGGATTAGTGATAAATGTTTAAGGGTCAATGGCTTAGGGGTTAGGGGATTTAGGGATTTTGTGTTAAGGGATTATTGATTAACTAAGGTTGAGGGATTAAGGGTTAATTAGGGATTAGGGATTAGGGATTAAGGATTTAAGGGTCAATGGATCAGGGGTTAGGGGAGTTAGGGCTTTGTCGAAACTCTCTTGAAATTTCATGGAGCCTCTTCCAACATGCCAATCACCAATTTCATCCACTGATGTCGCACGGTGAGCAGTGAATGGGGCCAACGTTGAAGTTTCTTCAAATTGTTATTATATGCATTGAAATTTGATATGGTTAGAATAGACACATGCCTTAATGGTATGTGAGGGTTTCAAGACTCAAGGATACTTGATGTCCCCACATAATTTTTGAGATCGTCCACATTTGTATCAACGTTCATCATGCAGTCTCATTGTCATCATTTGTCATTCAAATCTATGGAATGCTTGTCGAAACTCTCTTAAAATGTCATGGATTAACATTTTCTAACATGCCGATCACCAATGTCATCCATCGATGTCGCACGGTGAGCAGTGAATGGGGTTTAGCATCGGATGTGCCTAAATAGTTAATTAGTTGAGGTGTTGAGGGTTAAGTGGATAGGGGCTTTGAGGATTATCGTATTTGGGGATTTGGGGTACAGGGATTAAGGTTTAAGAGAATTAGGGATTAGAGTTTAAGGGATTAAGGGTGAAGAGATAATGGATTTGGCACTTATGGGTTAGGTAGTTTAATGGTTAATGGATTAGGTATTATGTGTTAGGGGATTAAAGTTTAAGTGCTTAGAGCATAGGGGTTTATGAATTAAGGGGTTAGGGCTTAGTGTTTAAGTGTTTAAGGGTTGATGGATTAGGGATTAGGGGATTTAGGTATTTTGTTTTAAGGGATTAGTGATTAACTAAGGTTGAGGGATTAAGGGTTTAGGGATTAGGGCTTAAGGATTTAAGGGTCAATGACTTAGGGGTTAGGGGTTAGTTCAAAATTTGACATGGTTAGATGAGACCCATTCAACCTTAATATTATACCAACACCACATTCAACTCTTACATCAACACCATCAAAAAATCCAATCGGCCTCTGATCAAAATATATAGGATTAAGAAGCAAATCATATGGAGAATCTATATAGTCACTTGGAAGCTCTTTAATAGCATACAAAATTTTGAGACATAGAGCATGTTCATTCCTAGAGAAATCTTCGAATAATAAAATTGAAATCAGGCTCATGTAACCAGGAAAAAATAAATTTAAAGGGGTAGTGGGACCTTTCCTTTTGATTATCAAATTGAAGACACATGTGGTTATGATCATAAATAAGGGAGTTTATAACCCATGACCTACATATGTGAACACTCCCCAATAAATCAACATTCATAAAAAAACTATCTAATATTTTTGAGATCTCGTCACTGCGTAGACGACCATTCCTCTAATTAGGAGAGATAACCTCTGGGACAATGTCCACTAAGTTTACAGAAGAAAAAGAAGAAGAAAAATAATCTTCCAAAGGATCAAGCCGAGCTCGAGACCCCCAAATTTGTCTCATCGAAGTTGTGAAGTTGAGAATGCCCCCAATTATCAATCCTTCCTCTCTTAAGAAATCACTCTCCTCTAGTGATTTCCAGAAGGCAATTCCGTCTTGACAGGGACCATAGCGGTTTAGTAGCTTGACAGTACTAGAAACTCCTATAAGGTTTCCTTCCATCATAATACATACAAAAGTATGAAAATATTGAAGATCAACAGATAAAGGATTCCATCCAGAAATTAAGCCTCTAGAGAGGCTTGTAGCATCAATAGCTACACAATCCCATAAGGGATTTTTTTTTAAGAATAATTCCTTGGCTTTATAAATATCAATCATAGTTCCCTGGAATAAGATAATTTCAGGGCTAGTTGACTGTATCACCTTTTTAATGCTTAATAGCTTAGGGGCACCCTCAACCCCTCTCAGATTCATTGATAGAATGATCATATGGGGGAACCCAAATTGGGCTCCAAAGCTCTAAGCGCCCTAGGGGAAGAAGGAGAATCAAGAGGCAATACAGGGGAGGAGTTAATAATAGGTGCTAAGCCTCCATCTACAACACCTATAATCCATTTTTAAACCTTTTGGGTGCTCTTCTTACGAATGATCATATTGGCTCTATTCACATTCATTTTTGCAGCTTTATCTGAATTATAGACTAGAAGAGGGGTTGTTTTAAGGGCCTCTTTATAGGAGGGTTTCAAAACTTGTCTACCAATAACTTCTGCTTGTGAGAAATTTACAAATCTATCAACATTACCAACATTGCTCAGTTCTAAATAAGGGGAGCCAATTTCCATAACTTCTTTGTAAGAAGGAGTGGGGTCCCCATTAAAAACAGACTGATCTAGGGTCTAAATTTGGGTTTCCTCATAACCAGTATCTATTACAAACTGATTTGGTGAGCCATATTGTGTAGGGGTAATTAACATCGTCTAGTTTTTCAATTGTTGTAGAGGAACCTTATCAACAAAGATCAAATTCTTGGTTGGAATTCCTTCTAAAAAATTTAAAACAATATCCCAAAAACCCCAAAAAATTTCTACTAGCCACTCCCCATTATCATGAAGAATTTTTATATCCTCATTTAATAAACTATTGAAAAAAGAGGGGAAAAAAATATTCATCTTACTAAGAAAGGAGTTCCACTCCTGACTGCTTGGAGAGGGTGGAACTGAAAAACAATCCAAGGGAAGTTGAGGCAGTTGAGAACCCTTATCACCTTCCTTTGCTTATGTTTTGATCAACAAAGGGAATTTTTCTTTGATATGCCCTTCATGATAGCAATGATGGCATCGAAATGGTTCCCTCAAGTAATCCAAAACTCAGATGAAAAAACTATCCCCTGTAGACACCTCTATATCCTCCGGAAAACCCTTTTCTAGAATCAACTTCCACCAATACCCATGCAATCCTTTTATTGTTCCATCACAAGGTCTTCTCGTCAAAATACACAAACCTTCCCACAATATTCGCTAGATCTACGAAGATTTGTGTAACCGATAACTCTACTAGAAATTCTAGGAGGAATATCCATACAAAACACTTCGAAAATGACTCCATATATGGATTAAAGCCAAGTTTCCATATTTTGAGCATCAAAATCCCACGACCAATAATCCATGGACTATCTGAAATCTTTAAAAGATATCCCTTCGATAAGAAATGAAACAAGATCCAATGATTCGATAACAAACTTAAACGGGGAAAATAGCCGACCAAGGGTTTCCAGTGGTCTTGAATCCACTTCTTAAGATTTGATTTTGTTATCTTCAGATAGAAAATTTTTCCCACCAAAGCCTTCAAAGCTAGACCTGTAGCTCGCTCTAATGATACATCCTTCCCCATAACATAGAGAGGTTGGTTGTTTCGCACCTTCAAAAAAATTTGTTGTCTCTTTTCCTTCGCTTGACCTCTGTATAGTCGGGGTTGCCTATCCTCTATAGCTTTGAAGCACTTTGTTTTTGTGACCAGAGGGTTAATGTCAGAGCTAGATCTAGGGTTTTTCAAGCTATCTTTCTCATCGGTCCAAGTTAATGGAGAAACCCTAGAAGTTTTGTGAACTTCCTTATTTCCAATCAAGCACTTCAAAGATTCTCCCAATTCAACGTCAGATCCAGACTTCACATGACAACCACCTACCACTTTTACACATTGGAGATTGTACAGATGTCTGTACGTTCTGTACGTTTCATCTAGTTGAAAAAGACCCTCTTTGGCCCACAAAGCATCTTCTTCCTCCTAGTCAGCATCCAAAAGATTTGCCATGCCATCCATCGTGTATGCACTGTTATCATCTTGAGCATTAGTAACAAGGGAAAACAATAGGTGTATTACTGAAGGATTTTGCATGCTTCCACCTACCAGAGGCCTCCACTAGAGCAGCTCTCCTCTCCCTCCTCTACAATTATAGATCATAATACTATTCTTATTTCTAGTCAACTTTAATCAAACATTCTTTATATAAAAATATTTGATAAGATCAAACTTATTTTTTTTCCAAAAAAAAATCAAAATTAATTTATTATCCAACCTCCCTTATATTATATTAAAATATTAATAAAATCAAAATTAATTACATTAATATTCAATATAATTACAAAACAAAAATGTATTCACATTCAACCACCACCTAAACAAATTTCATTATTAATTATGGACATGTTTGTTAATAGGATCAACCTCTCAAAAACCTAATAAACCTAATTTAAATGCAATGTCATTCTAAAAAATCTCTCATTTAGTTTAGACTCAAGACCCAAGGCTTCTGAAATTTCTTTCCAAGAATAGATCACACTCCATTCTATTTAATGTTTCTTGGTGAATGCAACATAAACAGTGTAGGGTTTGCGGCTGGAAGAATCAAACCTATGGTCATATGGTTTACTTTTGTGTAACCCCTGTTGCACTCTCCACAGCGCCAATGGTGTAACCAATCTCGCTTTATTCCTCGATTTGATCACTGTAACCAATCTCAATATATAACCAATCGACTCAGGTTGTTAGACAGAGCACATGCATTTCCAGGTAACATTCGCTCTCAACGTAGAATGGAGAACTCTATACTCACTGTGATTTCAAACAGGCAAGAACGCCCAATTTGGCATGGTTGTTGTGCATGCCAAATTGGCATGCACAATCCACAGGGCTATTGTGCATGCCAATATGGGCTGTTGTGCATGCCAATTTAACATCCCTGTGGCTTATGTGCATGCCAATTTGGCATGCACAACAACCATGCCAATTTGGCATGCATAGCAGCCACAGTGTATTTCTCTATTTCTATTGTGCATATAATACTCTGAATCTATTGTGCATATAATACTCTCTTTAGATTTCAAATGAAGATTGAGCTCTCGTGATATGGTACGAGAAATCGTTTTTCCATTGCATTCAAGCCCGCTGATTTTTTAAT
>JASDQU010735954.1:297940-333486 GCA_032191745.1 Picea mariana | reverse complement strand
ATTTTGGTATTTCATACATCAAGGGAAAGGAAAATGTGGTCGCAAATGCCTTGAGTAGGAGACCATGTGTCTTCTCCTTGGTACCCTTAAAGGTCAATATGAGGGAACATGCTCTTGACGCAACTCCAAGGAGACAGTTGGTATTTAAAGGTTACTTCAAACCTCCAGAGTGGGAGGCAATTAGATCCAAAGTATGAAGGGTATAGTTTGGAAGCAGATGAACTGTTAAGATATCGAGGAAGGATGTACGTCCCTAAAGGTGGGGATATTCGAAGCATCATACTGAAGGAATCCCATAGAGCACTTTATTGTGCGCATCCAGGTGTGAAGAAGATGTATGCATACATGAGGAAAATCTTCTTCTGGGTAGGCATGAAGCACGATGTAGTCCATTTCATCGCCAAATGCCTAGAGTGTCAATAAGTGAAATCCGATCACCATCACTCGACAGGCCTCCTACAACCACATGATGTCCCTATGTCCAAGTGGGAAGTCATATCTATAGATTTTGTAGTGGGGTTGCCGATCACATCTCATAGACACAATGCCATTCTTGTGATAGTTGATAAGTTAACCAAGAGTGCTCGTTTTATTCTGGTTAGAGACACTTACGATGTCACTGATGTGGCACACATGTTTGTAAGTGAGGTCATCCATTTGCATGGGATACCTAAGAATATCATTTCAGATAGGGACTCAAGATTCACTTCTAGGTTTTGGACAAGTTTGCAGTGAGCGCTGGGGACTTAGTTGAACTTAAGCACAACTTATCATCTTGAAATAGATGGGAAAAATGAGAGAGTAAATCAAGTCATGGAGGACATTCTTAGGATGTATGTCATGGATAATCAAACCCATTGGGAGAAGCACCTACCTTTGGTAGAGTTTTCCTACAATAACAGTTTTCATATCTCCATTAGAATGCCACCCTACGAAGCTCTGTATGGAAGGCCATGAAGAACACCATTGAGTTGGGAAAGATTAGAAAACTGAGTAACAGTTGGGCCAGAATTTATTCAAGATATGGAGGAATAGGTGATTCAGATTAGGCAGAGACTAAAGGAAGCACAGGATAGGCATAAAATTTATGCGGATGCACATAGGACCGACCGAAGTTATAAAGTGGGAGACCAGGTTTTCATTCATATTAGGCCTAATAAGAGTACCATACAGTTCGGGAAGGGGACAAAGTTGTCACCTCAATTAATAGGACCATTCAGAATCCAAGAGAAAATTGGACCCGTTGCCTATCATCTCGTACTGCCACCCCACATGCATAAAACTCATAATGTTTTTCATGTATCTGTTTTACATCATTATGTTGCTGATGAATCACATAAACTAAATTGGAAGGAACTACAGGTATCGGACGTGGGAACCCTCATGGTAGAACCATTACGCATATTGGACCATAGAGTCTGATAGCTCAGGAACCATCTGGTAGACCAAGTTAAGATCCAGTGGGACAAGTATAGTCCAAGATCTGCTACTTGGGAAGCCTCCGAGACACTACGATGAGATTATCCCTCACTTTTTTGACCACCTCGAGAATATGTTTCTCGAAGGTTGGGTGTATGTAACACCACCTTTTGACTTAGACAACCAGGATTACCTGAGGTCTACACACCTTTATTTTCTATTCACAAGTGAAACTATTAAATAATACACTTGAACTTTTAAAATGTATGAACCTTTATAAATGTTTAAATGTTATTGATGATGATGGATATGATGTGATCTACTATGTGAATGTAAATTCTATGAATGTTTAAATGTTATTGATGATGATGGATATGATGCGATCTACTATGTGAATGTAAATTCTATTAAGGTTTAAATGTTATTGATGATGATGGATATGATGCGATCTACTATGTGAATGTAAATTCTATGAATGTTTAAATGTTATTGATAATGATGGATATGATGCGATATATTGTGTGAATGAGAATCCTATGAGGGTTTAAATGCTATTTGAATGATGTTGGAAATGATGCAAACCATTATGTAAATGATAATTCTATGAATGGGTAAGGTTAATTGAATTATGGGATATTATGAGATCTATTCTAACTTGAAAACTTTGATGTTAAATTTGTTGGTACGGGGATACCAAATTGAGATCATAGTTGTATGTAATTACATGATAATGATGCATAGATATGTATGAGTTTGTGTTATAGACTAATCTGCAGGTTATGGGCTATGAAATAGTCAAGGGATAATGATGATGAAAGTGTATGTCATGACCACTGACCAAGAAACAATATGGATTTCAGGTGGTGAGACTACCCAAAACTGAATAGACGATGACAAAAATCCCAGCAACATGGTGCCACTGTATATTCCATTGTAGGGTGTGGACCCTAGTCATGATTAGGAGGGGTGGAGGAATTTCCCACCGTGTATCCTCCGAAACCTGAAGTCATGGGAGGACAATGTTAGCTCATGCTCCCCTAGACGTGTGATGATGACTGTCAGTTGCCTGCTAGGGAATCTTGGTCAAGATAGTGACACTTCCGCTTACGGGTTCTATTTGGAGTTAGGTCAATATAGTTGACGCTCCAAGATAGTCCAACAGAGGAAGGATAGGAATGGAAGGTGGAAGTAAGTTAGGGAGGAAGGATGAGTAGAAATAGTTGAGAGTGTATGGAGATTTGTCTTATGGTGGAATTTATTGTTTTTCCTTCTGAAAAGAAAATGGATATACATGAATATTCATAATTATGTAACTAAACTACAATTGTCTAAATAACATTGTTGAGCTAGATAATTGTAATTAAAGGATTTCACAAGCATTTGATTGGTTTATTGTCTTTTATAAAATGAATAGTCTTGTTGAATGGATTGGATGCATATGGAAATTACTATAGAGATGATAGTTATTGATATTAGTACATGAACGAGACTTGTATGTACTAGCTACACATGCATTTCTTGCACATGTACACTAGTATGTATGCGTTTTCTTGGCTTACTTACTAATAATGTCGGTTATTTGTTATGAATGTGTGAATCATGTTTCTTTTCCCTTGTATCATAAACTACTTTAACTTCGGGACGAAGTTTCCTGAAGGGTGGGTGTATGTAACAACCCTAGTTAAATAATTGCTTAAGGTTTAGCAAGTATAATTAATTAAATAATTAATTGTCCTAATGTATATTAGTTAAATAATGATTATTTATTAAAAATATTAGTTAATTAATTAATTAATTAATTATTGTTTAATATGTTTTGATTAATTAATTAATTAATTAATTAACTCATTTAATGTTTGGGTAACGAATTAAAAGTTTAATAATTTTTAATTTATTTAATAGAAAACTTAACGTCTGGAGGGATAAAGCATTGAATGGAGGGATAATGCCTTAAATGGAGGGATAAGGTGGGTGGCATTGAATGAAGGGAGGAGGTGGTGAATGGGAAGGAGGATATGAGGGGGCAAAGGCATTCAGGAGAGACACTTTTTGAGTTTTAGGGGGAAGGAAGCATTATTTTGAGATTAGGGACTGTATTTTTCTGGTTTGGAGTTTGGGTGGACTGTTACAGAGGAGCATAGGTTGCTGGGATTTTTGGGCTCGGGGGATAGGAATGCTCACAAAATCTTGGAGCTAGGGAGCTAGATAGGATTTGTTCCTAGCTGGCAGGGAGGAAAGATTCAGTTTTGGGCAGAGTTTGGGCAAAGCAGCTTGGTCAGAGTTTGGGCAAAGCAACGAGGACAGATGGAGATGGGAAAATAGCATCACTGAGAGGTATTTATGTCATTATAGTTATAAGGGTTCACTATTTTACTAAGTTGTGTATTGTTTCTATATATGATTTGTATTTCATGTGCTCAATTATAATTTGTTGAACCATGAATGGTTAGTTTGTTAACTTGTTGAATATAGAACCATAAAAGAAGTAACAAAATATCAATGTTAAGTAAAAATTTATTTATTAAGTTTGAGCTTCTGTTAGCTAGGATCTTACACTTTGGTAGCAAAAGTTTTAACAGAGAAAGGTGTAGCAAAATCTAACGTAGGGAAATCTTCAAAACTATCAAGACTGAAACACTTCTCAATATCAGGGGAGGAGAATATATCAATATTTTCTTCTTTCAATCCAATTTCAGAGGAAAAGTTTTCAACAAAAAAATCTTCAAAATCAAGATTTTTAGATACTTCAGTAGAAGATAAAGGAAGCTTACTTGATAAAACAGCTGGGGTATTAAGAGTGGAATCAGGTAACTGACCAGAAGCACTTGTGGTAGCACTAGAAAGAATTTTTTGGGAAGCTTTTCCCTTCTTGATTATATTCTCTGGGTTGGCCTCAGGTGGAACCAAAGGTAACTGTGAATTTGATCTTGTATGTCCGCTTTTAGGCGCCAGAGCTGAATCAATGGAGTCGCCAGGTGCAATATGAAATATTTAAAATACTAAGTCCCAATGCACCTTGAGAGCTAGTAAGTATTGTCGTTCTATCCTAGGGAAAAGTCTACAAATCGTTCCCCGACAACGACGCCAAAAATGTTAGCACTAGGAGTCACCTTCTGATTGCAGAGAAGGTAAGCCCAATACCCATCAGGTTATATGTGAATGTATGAGTGTTTTTTAAAGGGTCAGATGGAAAAGACTCAAAATGATAATATCCTAACTCAGAAACAGGGCTAACATGTACCAACAAATAAGGTTTTGACTAACTTCAACTAGTAGTTTGAGAGTAAATGAGATTGAGGGAAGACTTGAATGAGAGGGATGTAATGGCTATTGCAAACATCAGGTCTACAAGAGCCTAAGAAAGAAAGTTTCTTAAGTCAAGATCTTCTTGAATTAGGAACTAAGAAGCTAAATAAACACCATGATAATACAATGATCAAACATCCACCATAACATTACCACAGTTATCCATGTGAAGCATCCATAACATGAACATTTAACATTAGAAGCATATAGGCTAAAATAGAAGCTGATTTCTATTAGTCAAAAAGTATTAAGTCCAATACACAGCTAGATCACAGTCACTTCAAAAATATTATAGTCTAGGGAGCCTTGCTCAACCATCCAAACCTACTAAAGCAATAGATCTATCTATTTATAACAAGAAAGGGAGGCAACAACTAGAAGTATGAGCTTGCCTCTTTCCCTTGAAAATCTCTAGACATTTATTTGTTCTAACAATTCAGATAATTTCCTATGTTATAAAACAGGAAAATGCTGGTGACTAATCCAATTATGCTTCTAACTACTTTGATCCTCTTTTTCTGCTCAGCTCCTATTTTTCCATGTGTCCCTTTGGAGCTTGTAGTTGTCCTCAGAATGCCAACTGCTACTTCTGTCGCTTTCTCCATCATTAAATTGTCCAAAGATGTTGGCCTAGTCCTCCTAGATCCTTGGTGTTTGCTGGCAAACTTCCTTGTGTAGCAACTCTGGGTAGCGCACCCTAAAATGTAACAAGGAGAGAAGGTAGCGCCTGTAGGTAGCACCTCTGTGCTGTGTATGTGTGTAAGCCGATTCCCTGTCAAATATTACGCAACGCCTATAGGTAGCGCCATTGTGTTGCACCCATATACCAATTCTTCCCTCTGTGTAATATTACATAGCACCACTGTGTGCAGCTTATGTTCTCTATAAGATATTACATAGTGCCTATACATAGCGCTACTTACGTTGCGTTTGCATACAATTTTGTGTATCATTGCCAAAACGTAGTGTCTTTGAATCTAGAACATGTGAAGAGAATTTTATGTCCTTCCAATGATGACATAAACCATTTTACTTAGGTTCTTTGACTATACCATAGATAATTCCTTTTACTACTGAGTGAAGCTAGCACTTTAGCAAAAACTAAAAATCCATATAGCTAAACACCTAGGAGCCTGTATAGATGGCAAACATAGTATTTGCATATCAGTTAACCCTCCCAAAAAGGAACAATTCCCAAAAATGGAGCTTACCCCTTACCAACTATTTTGTCATCTTAACACTTAGCTTCACACTCTTTCTAGTAGAAAGAGTATCTCCAATTGGATCAACAGACTTCTTCTTCCTAGCGTTGGCCAACTTCTTCGGTGTAGCTGAGCTCTCCTTAGCTGTTGATTTATCATTTTCAATGGAAGATTCTACCAACACCTGCAAATTTCTTTGAGCTTCCTCATCTTGCAAGTGTCTAAGCTCTACCTTTAACTTCCTATTCAGAGACTGAAAGCCTATGTTCTATCTGTAAATATTATTTAGCTATTTATGAAGAGGCAAATCCTTTCTCACTGCAAACCTTACCAAGTACAGGGTATGGTTGTAGCCAACCATGAGCTCATCCATCTGAGCCAAGTGGACTTTGTCTTCTTCTTTGAGACGAGCTATTTCTCTCCTTGCATCCCTAAGCTGCTTGATAAGTCTTTTGTAGGTCTGGCTGTCAGGAGGAACATTGGCATGCTCAGTCTCAATGGGATTCTCCTCATACTCCTCTTCCTCCTGCATGGGAAGTCTATTGTTTGTCTCATCAGGTTCCTTACTGGATCTACCTTTATTCTTCTTTCTCTACATAGTGGTTTCATCCTTTCTTACCACAGGCTTTTCAATGCTTTTCTCAAAGGTTTCATCTTTCATCTCCAAGGGTATTTTAAAACCTATCTCCTTTCACTTCTGTACAGGGGTTTCCTGCTTGTCTTCAGTAGACTGCAAACTATCTTTTCTCCTCTTCCTCTAATTAAGGGTTTCAAATTTCTCCTCCACAGGACTTTTAATGTTTTTTCCTTTCTTCTTTAGAACAGGGGCTTCTGGAAAAGGATGCTCTCGAAAAACCTCCTTATGGATTGTTGACCTAGTGAAAGGTATTTTACCCTTGATTTCAACTACTGGAGCAGGAGAGGGAAAGAGAATCTTCTTCCCATTTTTATATGTCACCCTGGTAGAAGAAGGCACTTATTCTAACCCTGGAGGAGGTGGTGATGAGAAATCTCTGTGTGGAGAAGGACAAACTTCCTCCTTAGCTTCCCTGACTTGCTTATTGATCTCTGAAACAGGGGCTCTCCCATTTCTCTTCTTGCTGATCCCTGCTTTAGTACTGGTGAGTGATGAAGGAACTGCGATCTATGATTGGGGAGTAGGTGTTGGGTCCATCTTGAAGTGAGAAGTAACCACAAAATTCTCCCATGAAATCTCTTTCTTTCCCAAATCTTCAGAGACTAACAGTCTGATCAGTCCAGAGTGAAAAATGATAGAATCTACATCCTTATTAGATTTGTCTTGCACCCTATCTAACATTTTACCTATACTTCTCAATAGGTAATAAGGAACATTCATCTTAACCTTACGAGTAAAATGTAACAACAACCTTATGTGGTAATGGTACAAGGTGTTAAATATCCCTTCACAAGTAAAATATCTTTGTATGATTTTCAACATTCTATCAAATTGATTGATCAACTGATTCCTCGACATACTCTTAGATAACTCATTGATTCGATATCCAGGTTTGAAGAGATATTTAACAAAGGGTGAACACAAAACCATGGCCTTGAACCAATTTTCACCTGAAATGGGAATTCTTGTTGCAGCTGAGATGGAGGCTTTGGTTACCTCAAATTCCAAATCCCCAACTTTGGTTTTCTAGCCATCAAAATTTAATGTGAATTGTTTTGCTACTTCTTGATGGCCTCTCTGCATGTTCTGGTAGAAAGAGAGGCATCCTTCTCTTTGAAACATCTCCCTTGCCATGGGCTCTGTGTCAAAAAGGCACATGTCCACATTTTATGTCCTAACTATCTTTCCACCTTTGTGTTCTTTCTTCGACTGAGGGGTCTCCATGACTCAAAATGAGGTTTCTTAAGAGGCTTAAGGGATGATAATGACCAGAAAGCTTCAATTTAGGTCTCAAATGCACAAGGATGGCCCTTTAAAACTGAAAATGCTTAGAAAGTCGAGCTTGACTATGGAAAATATATCTTTAGACATGTACAGGCTTTTTAGAGCATTAGATTGTGAAGAGGTGATCTGAAATGGTTCTTTGTATAGGATGAAAGGGAAACATGGAAAACAAAGAGGGTTTGAGCAATGCCTCTGGGTAGCGTGACGCCTACACAGAGGTAGGCTATTACAGACACGCAAATTCAAAGTCTAAAGTAATCAACAATAATTAGACCATGGACACGGGCGAGGATGTTTACAAGAATGCAAATATGGATCCTTTACTACCCTACAAGCTCAACAAACCAAAAACACGAGCACAAATTTCCTGTGAAAATAAATATGCAAAGGAGGCAAAACAGGATACCTATAAAGTCAACACCTGTTGATATCCTCAGCGCGATCTTAGGATGAAATTGAGGAAATTTTGGCCCTGAAATCTCTCACAACATCAGATTTAGTTGACATGCGATCGCCTGATCAGAATTGGCAAATTTACGCAGCGCAACACTGTTGAACTTTTTCAAAATTTAAAAACCGTTACCAAGGATCATAAATGCAAGATCTTTTGAAGGCTCTTAACTGACTTCTGGCACTAAAAACAAGGGACACGATCTCAATCTTGGCAATCATGAATTGGAGTGGATGGATAATAAACGTGGTAGGCGCTACAGAACTGCCTGATGAGTAGGTAGTGATTCCAAATCAAAAAATGATTAGACAGGTAAGCAGGTACAATGAGTCATGCTTACCGGGTCATGAGTGAAGATGAAGAGGTGTCATATCAGCTTAGCAATGGGAGGGATTGATTTAAGGATAAGTCATGAAGGGAACCAAAAGAGTCATGAGCCTAAGAGGTTCTAGAACCACAAACCAAATTGAGGACCAACAAGGACTATGATTTGAAACTCTTAATCTTCTAAGGTGAACTTAACTTCAAAATTTAGGAGGATGAGAATCAAAAATTTAAATCTAAAGTTTTAAAAAATATTAATCAAACTAAAGACCCAAGGCAACATAGTGTGATAACAGTTGGTTTTGACTCCTGAGAGAATTATTGATGTCGGGGAGCGAAGGTTGAGGAGAAGAGTCATTCACGAGTACATGGTATTATGGAGAGGATTTCCCACTGAGGATTCTACATGGGAAGGAGAATAAATCTTACAACACCCTGATGTAGAGTTGCTTGAGGACAAACAATTTTGATAAAAGAGGATTATAATGTCCCATTCCAATTGATCATGATGGATGATGACTTAGTAGGATATATAACTCCTGTAGAATATATTAAAAAAAAAGGGGATTCATGGAGTTTTATTTAGTGTCAATGGGTTAAAATATGACAAATTCTAAAGTGACATTAAATAAAATAAAACAATGTTGTTTAAATGAAAATTGGAGGGAAAATAAGGAAGAGTTTGATTTGGTCAAAAAAGGGAAAGATATAAAAGGTTTGGAGGTAAAATAAATAGAAGGGTAATCCTTCACTTTGGTATTATGAATTGATCTCTCATTGTGAAGTGCTCTTGGAGCCATTGTTTCGTTGTGGTTTAACAAAACCATTCCACCATTGCAATTTGGTTTCAGTGGTGCAATATCCACCCTAACTAGATAAGGAGGGGCATCCATATGGGGTCTTCATTATAGCTTCAGTTTGGATTATTTCAGTTTGGAGGTATATCGACTTGTGTAGGGGATTTACGAAACTTTCAGGAGAAGGTCAATCATCGATTTTGCAGGGACTAGGAGGGTTTCAGGGAAAATGTGATAGGGGTCAGCCTCATGGGTTAAGTACATGGCGTCCCTCGAGGCCTCACTTGTTGGCCAACCTCATCTCGTGAGGAGTCTCCTGTTGTTCAGCCTTGTCTAGCAAGGATCTCTGCAATTCGAAGTTACAGTACTGTTAAGGTATGTGCAACTGGATTATTTTTGTAGGTGTTTAAGGAGCAGATTGATATTGCACTAGTAGAGGTTATATAGTCTAGGGGAAGATACATCACCTCTTGAGAATATTTTGGCATCATTACCGGGTTTCTTGTTTGTTATCTATTAGTTGGTATTACATCTTCCTTGTAACCAGTAGATTTGTCTGTTTAAGAGGGTTTTGCAGTTGTTGTTACATCCAATAAAGATCTTTGTATTGTTTGGATTTCCATACCATAATAATATTCTATGGTTATCTTCTGTATTCTGTGTGTAATGAGTGAATGTAATATTTTTGACAATATTCCTATCTTGGTGACATATGAAAATTGTTTTTAAGATATTTCTAGAAACCTTAATGCAAGTTGTTTTATAAAATCACACAAAGAGAAACAATATTTTGAACAACAAATATTTTTTTTTCTATCTATCCTAGTTGGGGACATTGCTAAGTGGAAGGTGGAAATGAGGGTGTTGGCGTTGCGCATAGTTTGTAAGACCCTATGTTTGATTTATATGTGACCAACAAAACCTAGCAGACACCATATTCTTCGGCATCACCTGCTTGCACAAATGAAGTCTCACCCAAGGTATCTATTGGTACTACAAGAACCATGCTTCTGCAATAGTAATGGCATGGGAGGCAGTCATTTGGTTCATTCTTCCCTATTATGTATGTGCACGTAACTCAACTTTTGTTCTGTATTAACTACTTAGTGATTTGAATTCAGACTATCATTATATTCCATATTACTACATAAACTCATTTATTTACAAGTTATGAATATTGCGCCATGATTAAACATAGACACAACTAATCTACTATGCATCTAGAAAAAATTCATAATCAATCACATAAAATACATAGAACACAAGATTTAACGTGGTTCACCCAACTTTGGGCTATGTACACAACGATTGGCTTCTTTATTATTCTTTTGTTAAGTGCTTTAGGCTTGCACACTGCACTTACAAAGACATATCATGTTCATATTTCTCTTCTACTAGCCTAGCTACTTTGCAGTGCAAGCCACTCTCTCTCTGCCTCATCCCTTACATTCAGAAAATGATTCCTCTCTTTTACAGACTAAAACCAGATGAAAAAGGACTAAAAATCACTATAAAAACAAACCAACCATCATGAACAAAGCAACACAGAACCCCAAAATATATCATGGACAATAACCCCTATTCTCACAACCTGTTACATATTTTCACATCAAATCTAGGGCTTAAAACACTACTTGGTTCATCCCCAAAACCCCTTACATTGCATGGCTAGTTCATTTAACTGGTTGTTCGACTGCTTTCTTCTTATTTTCCATCTATATAATGCTTTTTCACATCCTTCCATATTTATAACTTCAATCTATCATCCTTCCTCTTCGTTTTCTTTCTTCTCCTCCTTTATTCTTCTTTATTCTTCTCTTTTCTTTATTCTCTATTTTATTCTACATACTACACGTTTTCCTTATCGATGCATCTCAATCGTGCACTTCCTCATATTTATTCTTCTTCTCTACACATCTCTTCTGTGCACATATTCTGTATAGGATCTTTCCCAAAACTGTATTTCAAAATTGCCTGTCCAATAGGCCCTCAACAGTCACCTATGGCTCATCCTGAGCCACTCAAGCCTGTTTCCTGCTCTGCCATGCCCCAATTTTTTTTGGATAGTTTCCCTTGCTACCTAAAATTATTTGATTATGCTAGCCTTTGTTTCTATGATCTCCTCACCCCCCTGCACCGCCAATCTTGTCAGTTTCTCCTCTGCTTCATATGCTTCCTGTTTGACCTTTCCTTGCATAGTGGCCAACTCCCCTATTATCCTCATTGCTTCTTCTTGCAGTGGTCCCAACCATTGTTGAAGGATATTTTGTTGATCCCTTATTTTATCCACTTCTACATATTCCTTCCTCTAAGCCAAAATGGTTGTCATATGTTCCACTGGTGGAAGTGTAGTATCCCTTTCTGATGCTTGTTGTGCCTGTTCCCGCGCTTCTCTTAACTTGACCTCCATGGCCTTCATATCAGGTTCTTCTACTAACTCTGTGAAAACCCACGTTCTCTCCTCACAGATTTTTTCACATTCTCCTTCTATACTCTTAATGTCAAAAATTGTTGTGGTCACCATTCTTTCTCTTCCTTCTCGCACTTCCGGTGCCGTTCTTGGCATGCTCTGCAACTGTAAGTCCTAAATCTACACTCTGAATCCCTTAATGAATTCACTGATATTTAACACTTGTTCTTCCATAGTAGCTTCTACTACTATGGCGAATTCTAGAGTTTCCTTATATAGTTTTTGGACAATTGCTTGGGTTTTCTGTGCTATGGTTTCATATTCGTCCTTCTCCTTAAGGGATTTCCTGACCCTTTCATCATCTTCGGTTTTATCCTTTAGTACCTCCTCCACCCGGACTTCAACTTCCTTATTTTTTTGAAGTGCAACATCATATTTCTTTTGCATCTTAACCCTTTTATCCATTATTCTCATGAGCTCCTGATGTACTTTCTCTCCTTTGTTATGAATTTATTGTAACATGCCTACTTGCAAGTCTTGTAGTCTTCGCATCAACAACCTCGATACAACTTGATCCAGATTTTATGAGAATAATGAAATGAATACAGATATATATTATTAACACATAGATTCAATGAGCAATAACAGAGATACAATAAAAATTGGTTTCTATTAATAAAGAAATATGTTGAAACTGTAAAATGCAGATTGAAACAAGTTTGCTAGAATGGTGGCGGCTTATCTTTGAGAAGAGATATGACACCTATGCTCATTCACAATAATATGAGTAAAATGAGGCTCCAAAGGCCTCTTTACATCAAACATGAATTCCAAAATCCTATAAATCCAAAAACATAACCCTCAGATATGAAGCGCCAAAAGTAATGTGGGCCCCGTTGGGGTAAGTTAGTACATCAACTTCTCGTGGTTGTAACTTTTGCATACAATCTCCATTTTAGGCGCATGATATCCTGTTGGAAAGGTATATCTGAGGAATAAACATTATTCCATTACACCCTAAATTTATCTACAGTGTGACTGTGGCAGGCCCAAAAAATGTTGTTTATGGCCTCAAAATGGCCCTAGAAGTTGAGGACCTGAAAAGTTAGAAAAAAACTACCAAGATGAAAACTGAAACTGCTAAGATGAAATCTATAAGTGAGCTAGTTGGAATAGGTGGGTCTCCACCGATATCCATCTAGACCAATTCTCCCCCCTTAGGAAACAATGGTCTCCATTGCATTGATTTCCCCCATCAGATGAGGACATTTCTGCTAAATTTGGCCCCAGGTGAGCCACTTTCCTTGGTGCAAGAGCTGCTTGTTGTTTTTCTTCATATGAAATATAATTGATATATTATTACAATGATGACTTTTCCATATATAGGGAACACATGGTGACCATCCATGAAAGGATGTGTCCCTTGAATAATCAATAACTATTTATTATTATCATTTACTTATTATATATGATATTTAATAACCAAGAATTATATTATTAGTTATTATTCTAAGAGAATGTCTTCCCGATAATGTCCAAACATCAACACTCCCTCTCAACAAGGGATAAATTATGCATCATTCTAAGCTTGTCTATGAAGTATACAAACTTCACCCTAGACTCATGACACTTGTCTGTCAGTCTTGAGAGATGTCTCGCTCCCACTTGAACTAAGGAGAAACTCCTTCTGAGGCTCTCCCTCTAAGCCAATTAAATCTCTCTAAGATAAGGATCACTATGGGTTCGCATGTAATAACATAAAGCATATTGAGTCTTTATCATTCCTTGTCAAACCACCATGACTAAGACAAAGACCACACCATGATATTTCACCACAAGTACACACCTGTGAGTGAATGTTAGCCTGATGTTGATTGACATGTGGAAAGCACTTCAAGCACCTTGAGTCCATATTATTCCTTGTCATGGTCAAGGAAGGACTACATCTGGGGCCATTTACCACAAGTGCACCTTTATGATAAATGTAACCTATCTCCCTTGGTTTGCATCCCAATCTAGGAGAAGTTATGCCTGATCTGAAACATTAACACTCCCTCTTATCTAGGGAGGTATATTTCCATAGTAGTACACAACTACTATCCAGAGACACACAGTCTTTGCCAATGGTACACAACCACCATAGTAGAAATTTTTTTGTCACACATGGCACTCCCATGTGGACTTCTAGAGGCTACACCCTCTAGAAACACTAGGGTCAACTCCCATAGTGTGTGATGTCAAGGGTCAACTCCCTTGACATGTCCTCATGTGTTATCCACATGGGATGTTGGGGTATAATCCCAAATGCACTTATCCCTTCTCGAATAAGTGTCCTCATAGATAAACTCAACTCAATTCACAGAGGCGTACGATCCAAAGAATGTTTGTCACACATGACACTCCCTTGTGGACTTCTAGAGGCTACACCCTCTAGAAACACTAGGGTCAACTCCCATAGTGTGTGACGTCAAGGGTCAACTCCCTTGACATGTCCTCACGTGCTCTCCACAAGGGACATTGGGTTATAAGCCAAAACACACTTATCCCTTATGGACAAGTGTCCCACTTATCCCTTCTTGAATAAGTGTCATCACAGATCAACTCAACTCAGTCACATAGGAGTGTGATCTGGAGAATGTCTTAGGAAGCTGCAAACATCAACACTCCCTCTCAGTGAGGGAGCCATTCTCTACCACACCAAGTCTGTCATGTAAATACTTGAACTTCGTCCTGGTTTGGTAAGAACATCAACAACCTGCTCATTTGTAGGAAGGTACATCACCAATACTTCCTTCCTCTGCACCATGTCTCTAATGTAATGGTACTTGATCTCAATGTGGTTCGATTTTTCATGAAACACTAGATTCTCTGAGATCTTCACACAACTTTGGTTACCATAATGAATAATGATGGAATACAACACATGTTCATATAAATCTACAAGGACCTTGCGAAGCCACACTACCTCATAGTTTGACATACTTAATGCAATTTACTCTACTTCTGCTATGCTCAAAGCCACATAAGTTTGTTTCCTTCTACACCAGGAAACCATGGAAGATCCCAAAGTGAAGCAACACCAAAAAGGTGCTCTTTTTGTCCATTGCACTCCATGCCCAATCATAGTCAATATATTCTTTCCATATCATATCAATACTAGAAGTATATCTCAGACCATGTCCAACTGTGCCTTGAAGGCATCTCAACACATGCTTCACAACAATCTAGTGTGTCTGTCTCATCTGACTCATAAAATGGCTAAGGGCACTCACTGCATAGCAAATATTTGGTCTATTTTTAACCAGATACATCAATGATCCAATCAGCTGTCTGTATAGAGTGAGATCAATTTCATCAGAATCAAAGAAAGACACACTTATTTTCTTCAGATTCATCACCATTGGTGTAGCCACAGGCTTCAAGTTCAACATCCAACCAATCTTCGTCAATATATCAACTGTGTACTTCCCCTAACTCAGAAAGATCTCACCAATTTTTCTTCCACACCTCTAGTCCCAAGAAGTAGTGCATCATGCCAAGGTCCTTCATCTCAAACTTAGATGCCAATGCATACTTGCATTCAACAATAAGGCTCTCTGTACCGGTGATGAATAATTCATCAACATAGAGGACCAAAATCAGGGACTCACCATTAACATTCTTGTAGTACAGGCTGAGATCGAAAACACTTTTGCTGAAGCCAAAAAATCATCAGGTGTCCATCAATCCTTTCATACCAAGCTCGAGGTGGTTGCTTGAGTCCATACAACGCCATATACAACCTTCAGACATGAGACTCCTTCTCATGTATTACGAAACCATTTGGATGCTTGATGTATACTTCTTCCTCAATCTCTCCATTGAGAAATCTTGTCTTTACATCCATATGATGTACTCTCTAACCCATGGATCTTGCAGGGGAAACAATCATCCATTTAGAAGTGTATCGAGCAACAGGATCAAATTTCTCCTCATAATCTAGTCCCTCCACCTAAGAGAATAATTTAGCAACAAATCTTGTTTTGTGCCTCTCGATGCTCCCATCAACTATGTGTTTGATCTTGTAGATCCATTTGGAAGTCACTACAGACTTCCCTTCAGGTCTCAGAACAATATCCCACACATATTTCTTCATGATGTTTTTATACTCCTCCATCATGACATCTCTCCATACTGGATGACTAGTTTCCCCCTCATAATAGTAAGGCTCAAAATGAATGATGTGGCTCATAGTCATGGCACATCATGAATATCTCTACGGTATCTTGCTCACTCGGAAGGTACATTAGGAGATGCATATCCTTCTACCTCCTGTAGATTTTGACGAGCCCATGTAGGTATCTTCTAACCAGCTACAATACCTCTGGGAACATCAACTAGAGATACAACACCAACGGGGTCAATTGGATCAATAGGCTCAACTATCTGCCTCTGAATTTTTGGAGGGTGAGGGGGAGAAGGCACCGTCTCTTTCTATCCCTCAATATCAATATTCATGTGAGATCCTTTAGATCTCTTGAAAGATGCCTCCTCCTCAAAGGTAACATATCTACTCACCTCAATCTATCTCCAACTAGGGATGTAGATATGATATGCTTTCGAAGACTCACTGTACCCCACAAATGTACATGAATATATACTGGACACCCAAATATCTTGAAGTGTCCAACCTCAGGCTTCACTCATGAACTGTGTCCATACTAGACATATCGTGACTCCCTCATGGAACACATATCTAAGACATATCAAGGTTCCCTCATGGAACCAATGTCTAAGACATATCGAGGTTCCCTCATGGAGAAAATGTCTCACAAGACATATCGGGGTTTCCTCGTGAAACCAATGTCTTGGTTCCTTCATCTAACTGTCTGAGGCATGTCAGGATGAAGTCCACAATCCCTCCTACTATTCCATACATGACCCTCCCATTCAATATCAAAAGAAGTTATAATCTCAAATGGTGGATATTCACTAGAGAAAAATCCTTCATGGGTAGTCCAAAGAGATATCTATCAAAATGTGTGCCCATATCCATTGGAAAAACCTTGTGCCCAGTCTACCTCACTAGCTACTCCCTCTCCGCTATCTCACCATATCACCAATTTCGACCAAATTTTTCATGTGAGATGATATAGTATATTTCTAAAATAAGGAATGAAGGTGCCTTACTAGGGCAGATCCAGAATCAGTGTTTCCCTCATAATGAAATTAGAGGTCTTTATCCTGATGGAGATGTTTATGGTGATGGTTGCAACGACATGTCAATACCTACAAATACATTGATAGATAGTGAAGGTAGGATGGATGATGAGTTTTGAGTTTGAATAATTGTGTGTATATCTTATGATCCAGTGCTAGCTCAACACCGATGTGAGAATAAGCCCAAGAAATTATGTCTGTCACATTTTTCCAGAGCCTAAATTTCTCATTGAGTATTACAAAGGGTATCTTTTTCACCACTTCATGAACATTCGTGACCCGCAAAATTATGAGGCCCAATTCAACACATCGATCTCTGAAAGAAACATTTCCAACACGTGGGCCTACAAATGAATATACCATGATTGGTATTCTGCCACAAGATTCATAATGGGAGTGATTTAATTCAAGCTTGGTGATATCATAAGCACCTAGAATAGCCAACACACTATCCATGCTATGTCCAGTTATTGTTATGCTAAGATCTTATCCCTTGTATTTTTGTACAAGTCTCGCAATTTCACATAGAAGCTGCTTTCTTGTGATTCCATACTTAAATATGCACGAAGAATCGTGGGAAGTTTAGACGATCAGAAATCCCATCTACACCTTCACATCCTCACGAGAGTCTAATGGATTAAAATGAGGTGGAGTTAGTGTATGCTTAAAATTAGCTATCCATTCTGTCCATGTTGCACTGCCTCTCAATGCCACCACACTATCTTTTCATCCAAGACGTTTGATCTTTGTGTCATCGTATGACACTACAACATAACCAATCCAGTTAGGTCCATCTCCACCTTCAAACATACATATTCTTCAAGAAATCAGGCACGTTAATATTCATTGTGATGGCCTAAAGTTTTCTACCGCACACAACTCTTTTGATGCAAGTTATTTTCTCTCATTATCCCGAGCCTCCGGTGATGGATTCAATCCCAATCCTTCTCTCTTACCATGTTGTTTTTCTTCATATGATATATAATCGATATATTATTACAACGATGAGTGTTCCATATATAGGGAACATATGGTGACCATACATGAAAGGATGCGTCCCTTGAATAATCAATAACTATTAATTATTATCATTTACTTATTATATATGATATTTAATAATCAATAATTATATTATTAACTATTATTCTAAGAGAATGTCTTCTCAATGTTGTCCAAACATCAACACTTCCCTACTTTGACAACTCGATAAAGTTGGATCCTTTGTTGGTGAGTGACCTTGACTTGCTTGTCCATGATCTGGTTAGTGGATGCATGTTCCATGCAGTTATAGTTGAGCTCTATGGGTGTCAATTGTTCTACAATCTTTGAGCTATCCAATAATGGTGGAAAATATGGCCCAAGGATATCCACATTAAATACTAGATGCAAGACAAGGAAGGGGGAAATGTTGATCTCAAAATCATTATCACCCACAACCTTGGTGATCATGTAAGGTCCACAGTGGAGTGGGAAAAGATTCTGATGGGGCCCTGTAAGTCATTCTCTTTGCAAGTGCAACCAAAATTTATCTCCCATCTAAAAATTGTGTGACACTCGATGTTGATCATGTTACTACTTGTACTTGGCTTTGGAATTCTATAAAATATCCTGAAACTATTGGTGGATGTGTTGGATCTGATCAATGAACTAGGTAGCTTTGTCAGCTTCAATTTGAGCATGGAACGAGTCTTTCTGGGTGGTTTCAAGGGGTAGTGAAACATCTATGGGACCCAATGGTTGAAATCCCAACCCCACCTGAAATGGGTTGTGGACAATTGAGCTATGTATGGATCTGTTGTAGCTGTGATAACTATAGGGAAGATTCTCATCCCATGTGCAGGGATGCTTGGAATTGTACATGCACATGATATGCATGATCATCTAGTTGATGACCTTGGTTTGGCCATCCGTTTGGGGGTGGAAGGTAGTGGATTTTGTGAGCTTAGTGTCCAACAATGACCATAGGCTTGAATAGAATGTGCTGAGGAAATGGATGTCTCTATCTAAGATGATGGTTTTTGGAATCCCAAAATGGACCCACACTCATTCAAAGAAGATCTTCGCAGTGGCCTCTACTGTGATCCTCTTCTTACAGGTGGCAAGAATGACCATTTTATAAAAATGATCAACCACCACAAAAACAAAATCATTTCTCCACTTAGTTGATGGAAGGCCCCACATGTATTCCATTGAGATGGATTCCCAGGGCCTTTTAGGAGAAAGCCGAGGGGTGTACATGCCTTGTTTCTTAATGGATGGTTTGAAAATGATGCAGGAAGTGCAAGACCTACTATACTTGTTGAAATCCTTTCGAAGTTTCAACCAATAGAAATGTTGTTGTAGAACTGCCACTGTCTTTTCTATGTCGAAGTGTCCTCCCACCCGACTATAGTGGACTTACCAAATCAGCTTCGCTTGCTCGCTTTATGGAGCATAGATATGGCCCATATGAAATAGTATCTCATCCTGAAGATGGAAACCAATGACAACTATGTTTGTGCCCAACATTTCGTAGGTGGTATAGAAGTCAGGATCTCTCTCATAGAGTTGGGGCCATCCGGAGTTATCGTGGCCACATGATCTTAGCACCGTGGTGAATGCTACAACTGGAGGGTGGTTGAGGAAACCAACGACACAGTTGGTGCTTCTTGCCTTGTACTTGATGTTGATATGGAACTGTTGCAAGTATGTGGATCACTTTTGATGGTAGCCATTATGAAATTTTCCTTAGGTTTGCATGAACTTCATAAGCTTATGATTGGTGTGGATGACTGTCTCCTTCCCAAGAATGTAATGCCTCCACTAGCAGTAGGATTGAAAAATGAAGTACATTTATTTTCCGTAAGTAGGGTACTTAAATAAGACATCTGATAGTTTCTCACTATGATAGGCCATAGGGTGTCTGTGCTGAGTGAGAACCGTGCCCACAAAATAGTCTAAAGCATTTGTCTCGATATCAAAGGGTTGTTGTAGGTTGAGTAATGAGAGTAACAGGGTTGAGAATAGGCGCTACTTCAAATCATCGAACGATTATTGTTGTGACAGGCCCCACACAAAATTTTCCTTACCACCATCTTTGATTACTTGGTTGAGGGCCCATGCAATATGGGAGAATCCCAACACAAACCCACGATAGAAATTGGCAAGGCATAAAAATCTCTGAAGATTAGTGAGTGTGGTTGGGGCTAGCCAGTCATGAAATAATTGTATCTTGGCTGGATCCACATGCCCGTCGTGCTCAGCAAGAATGTATCCTAGGTATTGGACCCTTTCCATGCCGAAGGAGCATTTTCCCAATTTTCCATATATCTTGTGCTGCCGCAGAGTGTACAGAACTTGTTGAATATGCTGCAAGTATTCTTCCTAATTCTTTTTGTATATGAGGATTCCATCCAGATACATCACCACAAAATAATTGGTGAAAGGATGCAAGATAGCGTCCATCATTGTTGTTGGCTTTCCTATTCTATGCACAGGTTTTAAGACCCAAGGTTCGGTTTACCTATGACTAACAAACCCACCAGACACCGACCCTTTCAGCATCACCTGCTTTCATAGATGAAGTCTCACCTGAGGTATCTATTGGAACTGCAAGAACCAGGCTTTTGAACTAGTAAGGAAAAGGGAAACAGACGAACGATTCATTCTTCTTTGTTATATTTATGTAGGAATTTAATCACTAGTTACTATTATTTTCTATGATTCAAATTCCTCTGCTTAACATATTCCCGATTATTACATAGATTCTTCACAGTCACTGTTGTTATCAGACTAATTGGTAGGTGCAGACACTAACAGATCTCCCTAGATCCACCTGGATCTAGAACAAAACAGGACAGGACATGACTCTTTCCCTAAATTTTGACCATTGAATTAGCTAGTAGGGAGGAACAAGTATACCTTTGTATTGCTTCCTAGGGTCTCTGTTGCTCCCCCTTCGCTTCAGTTCTCTCGTGAGGTCAAGACCAAGACAACACAAACCAACCAAAGTGAAGATAGCAAAATATATTCAACTGTCAACTTATGTGTATGATCAAGGAATTACACAATAAAGTGAGAATAGCTTTATGGAAAAGGGACATGCCACTGTATCATATTAATTGAAAGTAGAACATTACAACCTGATTGCCTTGATGTCGCAAGCTCCCTTTCAGTGGCTCTTGGCTCCAACACACACACTTGCTCAATCCTTGTATGAAGAAGATCAAATCCTCTTGATAGACTTGCTAGAGTCTCCAAGCTCCTGTTCAAGCTAAGTCCTTCACACAATTATTTCACCAATTCTCCAATGAATCTTGCTTAACCTTTTCCATGAGAATTTAATCAATATATAGGAGAGAATGAGATGTTTACTTGGATAAGAATGATCCCACAATATCAGGGAATCTAGTAAAAGGATAACCATTCGAATGCCAACCCATTCTTCTAGAAGACTCCCTTCTAGAATCATCTAGAATTCATCTTTTTCCAAGATTTAGAGAAGGTTCACACCCTATCTATATAGCACAGTGTGAGAAGTTTGCACCCTAGCTTAAGGAAACCTATGAGAATGGGTCATTCTTGCACCCTGGGATACTAGCAACCTGCGAATTATCTTTAAAAGTGAGTTTTCTGGGAAGAGATGAATTTAACTTTTCTCAGGAGAAAGTTCTTATGAGGAGCCTGAGTTCACCATCATCAATACACCATCATGATGACCAAAATCATGGGTAACAGAATTCCCCCCAAAGTATGATGCCGGAACCAATGACAGCCGAAAGACTTTGTAAGCTGCATGTGTGTGTCGAAAACTAGGAGCACACCTAATCGAAAACCTGCAAACAACCAAGCATTTGTAGTATATCATATATATCAATTCTGAGGTAGGAATTCCCATACTCAAATCATAGATGGATGACATCATAGACATAGGTCATGGACACCAATCATACACTGTGGATCCATGCCATCAAAATATAGCATAGCCACCAGGAATACAGTATGGATCTATGCGAGAAAATTCAAATTAAGACGACATAGCCACGAGACATACAAAGTGGATCTATGTGTCACAAATTATACATATTCCATCGAAACCTGGACAGAAAGATGATATCCAGGGTCTTCAATCTCGTCGCCCAAAAGTACGAATCTAACCATGTGATTACATGTGTCTAAGTCGAACATGGTAGAATCCACTTGATTACCGGTCATTGATGAAACAATTAACAAGTGCGAGGGAAATCACCATTAATGTCAATGACTCCCAAGGTACTCTAGTACAATCGTTTGAATGTGAATGAATGAGTTGAAGTCGAACATCCGATGAAATCTTTCGATCAGGGGTCAATGATGTGAACCCACTGTCGAAATCAAGGAAACTTTCCATTGAGGCATGCAAGCTCCAAGGTACAAAATAATTTCTAAGTCTTGATTCCGGATAATGAGCTGAAGTCGACGGAACAAAACTCGTCACAGGAGGGCCTTAATGTATCCCCCATCAATGACATGAAATGAGTAACAAGTTTTGAATATGAAAAAGAGTATAATGTAAGTTGAACTGGACACAGGGAAGGCCGACACAAAGAGAATGGACAACTACAGATGGCCTACTCAATAGAGGTTTCAAATGAACTTCTCTTGAACATATGAACGACATGACCAATGATTTGGCAGCATTGACTCAAAGATGACACAGGGAATGAACTTGTAGCAAATCAAATGAGAGACAAATGGATTTCCCAAACCGGCTTCAAATAATGAATAGGGGGTGTCATGTTCAAGAGCGACACTTACTGCCAATTAATATGGAGATGATAACATATCCCTTTCCCAATTTTTTCCCCACCATTTCTGGCGAGTACCTCTTTATTTTTATGCAAGCTTGAGGAGGATAACATATGCTTATTGATATAAGATTATCCTTTGGATAAGTCCTTCGGAGTATGTTTAACGAATCCTAAGAAGGAGTGGTTCGGTCCCATGATGGGTCTGTCAATGTTTGTTGAACGAGTCCAGAGATAGAAAACTCAAAGGTTTTTCATGATTATAGAGTTTGGAAAAACACTTAAAAGAGAACTCTCTCAGTTCCTTTTTCATAAAATAGTCTAATGAGACCGAAAAAGAGATAAATTATCGCTCACCAGACGCTTTCTTCAAATACTTTATCGAGCGTGAAAATAGCAAGGTCACTTGGCTATCTTTTCATGTTTAGAGAGTCTGAAAAGAGCTTAAAGAGGATTCCAGAGGGGTTCCTTTTTCGTATAACCTTGTTGATCTCGAAAAAGTGATAAAAGTATGCTCGATCGCAGTCTCATGTATTTTCAAGCGTGAGAATGGACAAAGACCCAGCTCGAGGTTTTATACAAAAACCATAAAAAAAACAATCAAAACATGCGATGGAAAAAGAAAAATTATGTCTGCATCCCTGTATATGACCATCGAAGTCATTATGCCTGCAAAAGTTACACTCAAAAGGACATTAGGGTTTAGGTTTCAATAAATAAACAATTATTAAAAATTAAATAATATGGTAAAAGTCAATATAAAGAAATAAAACTCTTTTTACCATATCATTTTCACTTTTGCACTATTTGAGCCCCAAAACCCTCTTTTTACCCTCAAAGTTCGATGTCAGATTGTGGGAGTTATGAACATCCATTCGATGAGCCGCCAACGACAGTGAGGTAGGCTCTTTGTCCTCTACTCTTTCATGGTTTTATTTTGCATTTTCATTGGTAAAAAACTCATTTTTGAGTTGGTTTTGTGAGCCCTACTTGCGCTCAACCATTCTCGCAGGTGGGCTACACGAGACCTGCGAGAATGGGTCATTCTCGCAGGTGAGCCCACAGCAGCCTGCGAGGTTCTTGCATTGTGCCTAAAAGGCACCTACGAGAACCACAAAGCATAATTTTTTTTTAAAAATTTGATCAATGAAAAAGAACCAATTCATGAATAGAGTTACTAATCCTCTTCTTGTGCTTCTTATGCACGTAGTTGGCCATCAAAATGGTTCTTAAATGGTGTGAAAGGGAGCACGAAGAAGACAATTCAATTGCCGAAAATCATCCACCCGCTATTGCCACTTTGAGAAACTGTGCTCTTCTGAAGTACTTTCGTATCCCAGGCATGAGAGCCCAAGTTAGGTTATTAGAGTACCTACTGCATATGTGGGATCCCGATCAACAGGTATTTTATGTAGGGGTCCACACACTGTCCTTAGATATTGAGGACATTTACTTCTTGACTAGACTGTCACGACGTGGGTACCATGTGAGCCTGACTGGTAGCAGAGGTGGTGGGCTGCCCATGAGTGAGTACTGCCGCTTACACTGTGTTCCCTAGGTAGAGATGAAGAAAGGGAAAGTAGCTATTTGGGGAGTGTAGCACACCTTTTATGCTACTAAGGTTTAATCGCTCTTAAAAGAAGACTATAACACCACTTTGTACATAACTCATACAGATGTTATATAATCCACATACATTTAAACAATTAAATGCATTTAAGCTCAGAGTAAAACATATTATTTACTGCTATAATTAACAATCAATAACGTTTCATATTAATTCATATACACAGCAGAAATCATGATACATAAGCAGCACAGTCATGCAAAACATGATTAAAGCATAATCAGGTACTTATCTTCTAACAATGGTAGATTCCACCAACCAAGTGCAGGCCTTCCACGAACCTCCCAGCCTTAGACCACACTTCTCATTAGCTCAACAGTGGGTCACCCCTGAGCTGGGACTAAGCTCCACCCCAAGACAAGGAATCCTAGGCTAGGCTGAGGTTACAGGGAAAACAACACACAACCACGAGGAAGGGATTCTCTCCCAGGAACCTCCCATGCTCACTGCCCACAGACCCTCATTCCCCACATGCATGTTCCACCCCAGAAGTATACACCTTCTATGTCACTTGGACAGTCCTTCGGCTGCTAATCTCCCTTTCCTTGGGTTACAGGAATAGGCCGGACCAGAACTCTCCGGGCTCTATGGCAGCTACAAGGTTCCTTCCAGGATTTCTATCCTTCCTCTGTGCACTCTCTCACCTGGAGGGAGTCGCTCACAGGTCCAACAACCTGTTCTTCCAACTTCCACCACCTCTCTCACCTGGAGAGAGTGTTGTACAAACTGGCCAACAAGCCACACAGGATCAAACACTACACATCCACCACAATCCACGGGAATCCAGACACGAACACCCCAGGGCAGCTCCAGAGAGGTGCAACAACATAACCAAGCTTAGCAAGGATGGGACACTTCCATTTTCTTAATTTGGAAACATGGAATAGACTCACACTCTGGATTCTTAGGGATGTGTGACGAGTCATCCACGTAGGGGTCGATTCATACTCCCCAGTTTAGAACAGAGAAGGGGTATACCAACTTTCCAGAACAAACACAAACTCTTTTTGAAATCCACGCAGGCTTCTCGTTCAGGGAATATACACACCGGTTTTCTCAGAGCCAGTGACAGAATTTTCGAATCATAGGGATGCACGAAGGTTCTCTGTAGGAGTCAGGTTGGTAGTACTATCCAGGGCTCCGTACACATTCAGACAATCAGGTAGAATGGAAGAGGAACCCTTCTCACGGCTCACCCTGGCCGTTTTATTCGCATGAGTCAGGGTTGACACTTGTCACCCATGAAAATGCATGTGTTCCACCAGCACGCATCTCCCTTGTACATCCTCCCCTTGCTAGAAACTTAGGATAAAACATAAAATGCACATGTCTTTTGGGATAATATTAAAATATTATTCCTAGGCTTAAGCCCTCTAGGCTTAGCCCTCTAGGCTTAGCCCCTAGGCTCAACACTTAGCCCCTTTTCCCACCTTCCATTCCCTAATTCCTTGCCCACTCTATGGATGCTTAGTCCCCCTTCACTCATTCATCATGGTCGGTCTGCACATGGTGATGTTTATATTTTATTAATTGTTCTGCATGATTACATATACAACAACAAGCTCCTGGCCTTCAACACTCAATCTCCCTGGCCTAACAAACACATAAGCCTCCAGCTTATAAAAAATTGGCCCACCAACCTATAAAACATAATTACAATTCCTTTCAGAACATGGTTTACAATGGGGCTCAGACTTGGGGACACTACAATCCCCCTCCCTTTATTTTTTGCACTGTCCTCAGTGCAACTTTACACATCATCTGCAAGATTTTCAAAAAAATTCAAAAAGATGTGGGTACTCTGCCTGCATAACATATGCATGCTCCCATGTTGCGTCCTCAGGACCGTACCAGGTCCACTGGACCTTTACAAGCTCTATGGCTCGATTCCAGAGCTGTTTGCTTTTCCTGTCCAATATGCACACAGGATGCACTTGCAGGACACCTTCTGGTTCCACTTGAATCATATCCCAATCGATAACATGATTAGCATTAGGTACATATTTCTTAAGCAGTGAAACATGAAACACATTATGTACAGTCATAGATGCAAGTAATGCGAGCATGTATGTAACCGCCCCAATCCTTTCTAGTATCTCAAATGGCCCACAAAATCTTGCTGCCAACTTGGCGCAACTTCCCAGCTTCAGGAAACTCCGGTTAGTTTTCACTTTCAGGAAAACATGGTCGCCCACTTTGAATTCTCTATGGGTTCTGTTACTATTAGCGTAACTTTTTTGCCTGTCCTGGGCAGCTTTTAGATTATGTTTAATTCTTATCATTTGGTCTTCCATCTCTTTGAGTAGCTCAGGCCCAACTACTACTATGTCAGTTGGATTATCCCATCTCACTGGAGTGTTGTACTTTCTTCCATAAAGCGCTTCAAATGGGCTCATCTTCAATGATGCATGATACCCATTATTGTAGGCGAATTCTACCAAATGCAGGTAGTATTCCCACCTTGATGGTTTATCCATCACATACATTCTCAGCATGTCTTCTATTACTATGTTCACTCTCTCTGTCTGTCCATCAGACTCGTGATAATACGCTGCACTAAAGTTCAGATTCATTCTGAATCCTTTGAAAAATCCTTTCCAAAAATTCGAAGTGAATTTCGGGTCCCTATCAGATACAATTGTCTTAGGAATTCCATGCAAGCGTGCAACTTTTTTTAAAAAGATATCAACAACACCAGCTTCCCTGTGTGTGGTTTTAAGTGGAATAAAGTGGGTAGCTTTAGTAATCTTGTCCACCACCACCATGATTGAATCATGCTACTTGCTTGTTCTAGGTAGTCTGGTGATAAAATCCATTGTTACCATGTCCCATTTCCACTCAGGAATGGGTAAAGGCTGCAGCAACCCTGTTGGGTGCCTGTGCTCAGCCTTAACCTTTTGGCACTCCATACATCTGGTGATGTATTCAGCGATTTCTTTCTTCAAACCCAACCAAAAATAATGGCTTTTGACTGCTGCCACAGTCTTTTGATATCCAGGATGTCCAGCATAAGCCATGTTATGCATCTCCTTTAGAATTGCCAGCTTCAATTCTCAGACATTGGGTACATACACTCTATTTTTATACAGAAGTAAGCCATCAGTTCCCAAGGTGTAACTTTCCTTGGTTTGTGGTCTCTCACGCTGCTATAGCTTTGCTACTAGACCTTTGTACTGCAAATCAACATTGGCAGCTTCCAAAATTCTATCTTTAATCTCAGTTCTGTACATGCTAATGGCTGTAGCATGTAATTTGTGCACTTTTCTGCTGAGTGTATCAACCACCTTATTTTCTTTCCCTTTGATATGCTTGATATCAAAGTCATATTCACACAGGAACTCCAACCATCTGATTTGCCTGGAATTTAAAGTCGGTTGATCAAATAAATACTTCAGACCATTATGGTCTGTTCTCAACTCGAATCTCTTGCCCATGAGGTAATGTCTCCATTTCCTCAAGGCGTGGACGATTGCTGCCAGCGCTAAATTGTGAGTGGCATAATTCTTCTCATGCTCCTTCAACTTTCAGGATTCATAACAAACTACAAATCCCTCTTGGCTGAGAACTCCTCCCAGCCTCTCCTTACACGCATCTGTGCACACTACGTAATCCTTATTTGGATCTGCAATCTTCAGGATTCGAGCACTAGTTAGCAGTTGCTTCAATCGTTGGAAGCTGCTCTCACATTCTTCAGTCCACTGGAACTTCTTCTCCTTCCTTTGCAAGGAAGTGATAGAATGAGCTATCTTTGAGAATTCGGCTATGAACCTCCTATAGTAGCCCACCAGACCCATAAAAGATCTAACTTCTGCCACATTCCTTGGCACTGGCCATTCTCGAATGGCGTGTACCTTTTCAGGGTCCACAACGATCCCTTCTTCAGATATAATGTGTCCCAAGTAATGGATTTGCCTTTGATAAAAAGAGCACTTGCTCAATTTTGCGTACAGCTGGTGTTCTCTCAACACCTGCAACACCATTCTCAGGTGTTGCTCATGTTCTTCCTCTGTCTTGGAATACACCAAGATATCATCCAGGAAGACTATGAAAAACTTGTCCAAATAATTTCTGAACACTCCATTCATTAAGCACATGAAAATAGCAGGCACGTTGGACAGCCCAAACGACACCACCGTGAACTCATAATGATCGTACCTTGTTCTAAAGGCGGTCTTGCTGATGTCCTCATCCTTTATTCTCACTTGGTGGTATCTAGATCTGAGGTCTATTTTTGAAAATATTTTCGCATCCTTCAACTGATCAAAAAGATCATCAATCCTTGGCAGAGGATACCTATTCTTGACAGTGACCTTATTCAACTGTTGAAAATCAATGCATAGTCTCAGCGTCCCATATTTCTTCTTCATGAATAGGATCGGGGCTCCCCAAGGTGAAATAATAGGGAGAATGTAACCTTTCTTTAGTATCTTTTTGAGCTGCAATTGCAACTCTTTCAGCTCTGGCGTACTCATTCTATAAGGAGCCTTTGAAACTTGAGCTGATCTAGGCATCAAATTTATAGAAAAATCGATGTCCCTCTTCGGAGGTAGTCCAGGTACCTCCTGAAATACATCCTTGAACTCTTTGAGTACCTCGTGATCTTCCAGATTCGATACTACATCTCGGGATGCTTCTTCCACCCGAGCTGCATATAATTGACAACCTTTCTGGTAACATTTCTTCAGCTGCATGGCTGAGATTTCCCTAACAGTCATGGCTCTAGGAATTCCTTGGAATGTTACCAGATTTCCCTCTTTGTTCAGGCAAGTAAACCTCTTATTACGACAATCCAGAAGGGCATGGTGCTGGTCCAACCAGTCCATCCCTATTAAGCAATCGTATGAGCCTAAAGGCAGAATGTTCAATTCAACCTTAGTGCTCATTCCTTTCATGTCCACTGAACAGGACTTAACCAATTCAGTGACCTTCCTCTTGGTTCTTGTGGCCAACTGCACTAACCAAGACTTCTCATGTTTGATTCTCATTAGATGAAAACTTTCCACCACTCTAGGATTTATATAACTATGTCTAGCCCCTTAATCAATTAAAATAACAAGTGGTCGGTTGTTGATCGTACCTTCCACTTCAATCATGTGCGATTGAAATTTTTCTTTCTTGTTGTCCAGGGCTACGTAGATCCTCAGCATTATGCTGCCCATATCCTCCACTATTTTAGCTTGCTGAAGAGTATGGATAGTTCTTGCTTTGTCTTTTCTGTGGGGGCAGTCTCTGTACCTATGATTCCCTTTACAGCCCCAACACTCCATAGGTGGCGGTCTTGGCACCTGCTCACTCCCTTCAACTTTCCTGGGCTCTCTAAAAGATGACTGTCCCCAAGGACTATTTCTAAAAAAGGGAGGCATGTTTCCCTTTTGCCTCTGTTCTTTCTTAAACCTCTTCTGGTCATCCCAAGCCTTCCAAAAGGTAGGCTTTTATCTTTGTTGTTTGCATAGACATTTCTCCCTTCTTATGGTTTCTTCCATGGTCTTAGGATCGTCATATTGAATCTTGTCACTCATGGAAGGTGGCAGTCCACTCAGATATCTTTGAATCTTGACAGCCTCATCTTTGATGAATGGAACATACTTCAGTAGTTCTAGAAAACTTCGTTCATACTCATCAATAGTCATGCTTCCAAACTTGAGTTCGAAGAACTCCTTCATATTTCTGTCATAATACCTTTTTGTCAGGTATTTCTTCTCGAAATACCTCTTAAATTCCTTCCAAGTGACCTCTTTCTCTCTGATGTTTTTCACCTGCACAAACTGATCCCACCACATGGATTCTTTTCCTTTCAGTTGGTACATTGCAATTCTTCCTTCTGCACGGGCAGAATAATTCTGCAGTTGGAAGTATTTCTTCATGCCAAGCAACCAAGTCTCGGCATCTTCCTCCTTCTTATGTTCTCCATCGAATGTTGGAGGCTTAATCTTTTTCATCTCCCCTTTCAATTCCTCCTTTCCATATTTTTGATGTTTTCTGGTAGGGGACGGGCTTGAACTACTATGTCTCTCCCTGTCAGAATGTCCTTGGGAGCGACTAAGATGCCAACTACCACTCCTTGACCTACTTCTTCTCCCATGGGTTCTGTGACTCTCCGTCTTACTTGAGTCTCTTCCCCTCTCGAGTTTCCTCTCTATTCTTTCCAGGCTCTTCAAAAATTTTAAGTTTAATACACCCTGTCGATCCCTGACTTTCATGAGCTTTCGACTATCAGCTCGGCGAGCCTGGGCCTCTCTCTACAATCCTTCAATGATTTTCATTATGTGTTCTTCCTTGTCCTTCTCTTTTCCATGCCCATTGGAGTTCGATCCTTCAACTCCCAGGTTAACATCCTTTCCTTCCTGTTCATCTTCTGTTTCGGGGGTAATCTGCACCTTTCCCCACTCCATACTCGGCGTTGGTTAACTGGAGTCCTGAGCTTCGTTGAACTCTGCACACGCACTGTGGAATTAAATTCAAAGTTTTTCAGGCCATTAAACCTTCAGGAACAATCCTCAACATTTATAAGCCAATATGAACAAAAAAAAAGACATTTCGATTCAAATAAGTTTTTTGAGCTCTCATTCAGCTTTGCAATTTTTGGGTTTTCGAAACTTTCATTTTTGAAACTTCGGGATTTCGAGACTTCGAGTTTCAGGGTTTCAGCCCACGAGGCTTTCAAACTTGCTTTCCTTTCCAACCCTTGACTTCCAAAATTCTGATTTATGTTACCCTCCGGGCCCACAACTCTCGATTTTCTCCTCAACCCACTGGCACGTGGTACACATTCATGTGTCCACTTCTATTCCTAGTAAAATCCAACGGTCAGATATTTCTCAGATCTACGGCACAAATCCTTTCAGTGTTTCGGGGTTTCGGGCATTGGAAGTTCGTGCATCCATGCATCTTGAACTTCCATTTGCCGAAATCATGAAATTACTGTCTACTAACTTACTTGATCCAACGGTCAAGTTCTTCTCCCCACCATCTACGGTGTAGATTGTTTCGGGATTTCAGGATTTCGAGGGTGTTCACCTCTTCTCACCTCCCATCTCCCAAAACGTTGATTTCTTCCTGTTGATTATTTTTAAGTTATGAGTTAGCGAAAGGCTGATCGCTCTCCACACGTTCTTTTTGATGGACGGTCCTGACTAATTCGAAACTTCGTGTATCACGATTACCACACTCCTGTGCATTTCTAAAGGGATTTAAACCCCATGCACAATTTCCACATATGACGGTCATGAGGGTTCACCTTCCCTCCCAAACAGATCCTAAATCTCCAGCACTTCTGGTGTGGATTCCTCTCTCCCTGTGGACTTATACCACATTGGCTGTGGTTTCATAACGCCGCTACACCTCCTGAGCTTAAAAACTCGTCAAGTAACTCCATGACATTTTGGATCAAACCAGGGTCTGAAATTGGTCTTCCAGACACAATATCTCCTCACACCCTCGGTCCAAAGACCACTCAACTGGCCCATCTAGGCTCAGCATTGAAACCTTGGATTTGATACCAAACTGTAGCACACCTTTTCTTCTACTAAGGTTTAATTTCTCTTAAAAGAAGACTATAACACCACTTTGTACATAACTCATACAGATGTTATATAATCCACATACATTTAAACAATTAAACACATTTAAGCTTAGAGTAAAACATATTATTTATTGCTATAATTAACAATCAATAACATTTCATATTAATTCATATACACAACGGAAATCATGATACATAAGCAGCACAGTCATGCAAAACATGATTAAAGCATAATCAGATACTTATCTTCTAACAATGGTAGATTCCACCAACCAAGTGCAGGCCTTCCACGAACCTCCTAGCCTTAGACCACACTACTCATTAGCTCAGCAGTGGGTCACCCCCGAGCTGGGACTAAGCTCCATCCCAAGACAAGGAATCCTAGGCTAGGCTGAGGTTACAGGGAAAACAACACACAACCACGAGGAAGGGATTCTCTCCCAGGAACCTCCCATGCTCACTGCCCACAGACCCTCATTCCCCACATGCATGTTCCACCACAATCCATAGGAATCCAGACACAAACACCCCAGGGTAGCTCCAGACAGGTGCAACAACATAACCAGGCTTAGCAAGGACGGGACACTTCCGTTTTCTCAATTTGGCAACATGGAATAGACTCAAACTCTAGATTCTCAGGGATGCGTGAAAATTCGTCCATGTAGGGGTCGATTCAGACTCCCCGGTTTAGAACAAAGAAGGGGTATACCAACTTTCCAGAACAAACACAAACTCTTTTCCGAAATCCACGTAGGCTTCTCATTTAGGGAATATACACACTGGTTTTCTCAGAGCTAGACACAAACTTTTCGAATCATATGGACACACGAAGGTTCTCTGTAGGAGTCGGGTTGGTAGTACTATCCAGGGCTCCATACACGTTCAAACAATCGGGTAGAATGGAGGAGGAACCCTTCTCACACCTCACCCTAGCCATTTTATTCACATGCGTCAGGGTTGAAACTTGTCACCCATGAAACTGCATGCGTTCCATCAGCACACATCTCCCTTGTACGTCCTCCCCTTGCCAGAAACTTAGGATAAAACATAAAATGCACATGTATTTTGGGATAATATTAAAATATTATTCCCAGGATTAAGCCCCCTAGGCTCAACACTTAGCCCCTTTTCCCACCTTCCAACCCCTAATTCCTTACCCATTCTATGGATGCTTAGTCCCCCTTCACTCATTCATCGTGGTTGGTCTACACATGGTGGTGTTTATGTTTTATTAATTGTTCTGCGTGATTACATATACAACAACATGCTCCTGGCCTTCAACACTCAGGCTCCCTGGCCTAACAAACACATAAGCCTCCAGCTTATAAAAACTTGGCTCACTAGCCTATAAAACATAATTACAATTCCTTTCAGAACATGGTTTACAACGGGGCTCGGCCTTGGGGACACTAAAGGGAGTGCGATATTTGACCCTTCGAACTATCCTGTTCACCATAGCTCGGATGGATGGGAGCTCTGCACCTCACATGGTGCTACAGAGTTACTTCCAGTATGCCATAGAGTGTACTAAACCTTGGGTTTTTAACTGGGCATATGTTATGCTTTGTAGTATAAAAAAGTAGTTGATCAAATGTAGATGAGGTGACCTGAAGCAATTCGGGTATGGATCTTTGTTAGTGTCCTTCTTTCTCGAGAGGGTTCCATTACTGAGGCTGCAGGTTGAGTGGAATTTATCGGCTCCTAGGGATCCAAGAATGCTGAGATGGTGTTGGCTCATGGCCCGGCATGTAGTTGGACCAATCATCAAGTATGATGATACTTTCTTTGATTGGCTGCGACCACAGATGTTGATGGTCGACGATTATGCTTATGCCGGGTTGGATTTTCGAGGAGATCCAGACTTAGTCCTGCCAGAGGATGCTCAGTGGGGGGAACTTGGTAAGAAGTACACACATTTTTTCCTTTTTAAATGTTTTTGTGAATTTTTATCATATGCAAATGTTTTTTATATGTTTTCTCAAAGACTAAATACAAAATTCATTTTTGATGACACGGATGTGGGACCTTACAGACCTCTTGGTACTTCTCCTATTCAACGGCGAGGAGAGGTAGCGCCAGTGCCACAATGGGATGCCAGGGATTATCAAGAAGTGGAACAAAACCTCAAGGGTTTGACAACAGATATTCCAGACATGCCTCTTAGAGAGGTTCCACGACGCGATCAACGTCATACAGTAGGAGTGTCAGAGTCCATGAGTCGATTGCTCTGTAAAGTTTCCCGGGCAGTCATGTGTTACTGTGAATGTCATCCATGACCTCATTTTGTAGAAGCTATGAGCTTCAGATTTTGACATTTTGGTCTTTGGACAAAACTTTTTTGATCATTATATATACAGACGACTTCTACCAGTTTATCTTGTGTTGTGTGAAAATTGATGTGATTGATTTTATAAATGATCCAAATGTCTGTCTAATACATAGTTAGCCAATGCATCAGTTAATGTATTTAGACATCTAGGAATATGTTTATAATCAATATAATCAAAGTAACATTCCAAGAGGCGAATTCGCAAATACTCCCATAACAAAGTAGGACTTCGAATAGTATAGACATTACTTAACTGTCATACTACAAGCTGCGAATCAAGTCGCACAACCAAATGATGGATTCTGAGTGAGACAGCATCAACCAATAATTCAATAACGGCGCTATACTCTGCAATATTGTTGGTCACATGGCCGAGACACACACCTCGTAAGCATACAAGTTCATTTGTAGGGGCGTAAATTTCCCATGCAGCGGAAGCAATGTTCTGAGTACTACGACTAGCACCATCAGCGAAGCCAATATAGGGTAGCGAAGACTCTGACATCTGGAAATCAAACACAACGTCACATAAGGGCAAAGACTAGATAATGACAAAAGCAAGCTATAGTAACACATAAGAAGTATGATAAAATAAAAATACAAGTACTCATGCACAGATGATTTTATGCATAGTACTTCTTCAAGTACAACCCATTCCTGGGTTCACTCAAAGGGATACCATCGTAATCCACCGACTCATAAGATATTTTTTCAAAAACTCATCGAACAATATACAGACCTCGCCACATGGCTTCAAATTTTCTATCTCCTAACATATCTCGATCTTGTTCATAGAGGAGAACAAGATCTCCTTCGGAGAAAACGCGAGGCTTGACATGTTTGTCGTATTGGGCCTTGACACATTTTTTCTGAGCTTCTATGACTAGGGTGGCATCGTGTTGAGTTTCGTCTAATTGCATAATATATAATAGATGTTATTCCTCAGCAGAAGTGTTTTGTAGGAGTTCAACAAGTAGTTTTAAAGAGGGTATCTCTCATTCAATCAGAAGAATGGCTTCCACACCATAGACTAACTGAAAATGTGTAAACCCAGTAGTGAACTTGACAGATGTTCGGTAATCCCACAATGCCGAAAAAAACATTGTGTGTCAACTTTTTTTATGAATCCATATCATTCGTCAAAGCATAGTTACGAGAACTTTGTTAATTGCTTCGACTTGGCCATTGGCTTGTGGGTAATAGGGCGTTGAGTTTTCATGGCGAAGACCCAAATTTTCAGTAAGTTCGGACATCATGAAGTTTCGAAAGTGGCT
>JASDQU010735954.1:279939-292188 GCA_032191745.1 Picea mariana | reverse complement strand
AATGGAATTTAACACTCCTTAACACAAGATGCTATTGTGTGTTTTGTGCTTTGGAGAGTGTATCTCTCTTCCTATTCCAAAGCGCTAGCCTAGCTAAATGTTGGTGTAATAGAGCCCTAGAAAAGAGTTACTAGTTAAATTTTACAATTGTGCAGTGTTATTAAGAGTTGTTGTTACTCAAAGGAAACAGAGATTAAACTAATGTTGTATAAGACTCTGACCCAACGATGCATAGATAAGAATGAAATATAGCAATTCTCGTTCAATGAATCCTATGTACGAGAGGGAAAGAGAAATTTTCCAGATCAACCTTGAACTACAATACAAAATTTCCTTTAAAATGCAAATGCAACAAATCACGCATCAATAACAATTCTCTATTGTTTCTTTTTCAATAATTTCAACAATTGATTTCGATACTTTCGAAGAACGAAAATGCTTTTTGAAAGAAAAATGTTTTTTCACTTTTCAAAAAGGACCTACACCTTGATGGCGAGAGTGCAGAAAATCAAAAAACCAATGAACAAGCAATAGAGAAAAACCCAAACCACTCTTTCAATGAAAACAAAAATAACAAGCAAACCAAACTAGTATTTTCAATTGCATAAGAAAAGTGATCTTTCAAATAATAAGCAAATGATAAAGACAAAGAAGCTTAACTTTCAACCGATCACCGGTCCTTAACCAGTCAAGCACACTCAGATTCCGAAATCAGAGAGTATATCTTTTCAAAGAAAAGTCAATGAATGAAAGTCAAGACAAAAGTGCCAGGAAGAGCCTTTGAAATCCTAAGACTGTTCGTGCACAAAAAGGAAGAGAAGAGAACATCAACCAAAGGTCCACAAAGGTCTATTTAGGCATATATAATGATCTGGGCAGTTGATCATGCCAAAGTCTTAAAGAAAAAATTGTGAAAAAATGGGTTCGCAGGCTGAGAGTTTTACACAGTGCGAGAATATGTGATTCTCGTAGGTGAGCTTTGAGCAGAGTGCGAGATCCTCGCACTAAACCTAAAGGCAGGGTGTGAACTCAGTATGTTCTCGCAGGTGACTGTGGAGTGTAGTGCGAGAATGTTTGAAACTAGTCAAATTTTTGAAAAAAGACACAAAATTTGAAGAGGCCTCTGGACCCAGAGGGTCTATCAGGGTATCCTGAAGACTCAGAGATTGATATGAAAGGAGAAAGGTAACGCAAGAGAAAATGGCCAAGGAAAAATACCAAAAACCACAAAGAAAATGGGTTATCTCCCCAGCGGAGTCGCCAATTTTGTTATCGGACTAATCAGTAGGTGCCGACACTAACAGATCTCCCTAGATCCACCTGAATCTAGAACAAAACAGGACAGGACATGATTCTTTCCCTAAATTTTGACCATTGAATTAGCTAGTAGGGAGGAACAAGTAACATACCTTTGTATCGCTTCCTAGGGTCTCTGTTGCTCCCGCTTCGCTTCGGTGCTCTCATGAGGTCAAGACCAAGACAACACAAACCAACCAAAGTGAAGATAGCAAAATATATTCAACTTTCAACTTATGTGTATGATCAAGGAATTACACAATAATGTGAGAATAGATTTATGGGAAAGGGACATGCCACTGTATCATATTAATTGAAAGTAGAACATTACAACCTGANTGCTTAACCTTTTCCATGAGAATTTCATCAATATATAGGAGAGAATGAGATGGTTACTTGGATAATAATGATCCCACAATATCAGGGAATCCAGTACAAGGATAACCATTCGAATGCCAACCCATTCTTCTAGAAGATCCCCTTCTATAATCATCTAGAATTCATCTTTTTCCAAGATTTAGAGAAGGTTCACACCTTATCTATATAGCACAGTGCGAGAAGTTCGCACCCTAGCTTAAGGAAACTTGCGAGAATGGGTCAATCTTGCACCTTGGGATACTAGCAACCTGCAAACTCTCTTTAAAAGTGAGTTTTATGGGAAGAGATGAATGTAACTTTTCTTAGGAGAAAGTTCTTATGAGGAGCCTGAGTTCACCATCATCAATACACCATCATGATGACCAAAATCATGGGTAACAACTGTCATGAATATTGCGCCATAATTAATCCATAAACCAAGTCTAGTATACTAAGAATAACAACATATTTCATAAGCATGGATAGACAAGTAGATGACACATGACACAATATCATCTCTAAACTCTCTCTTTATTCATCTTTCATCTTACCAACTGACTATTATATTCATGACTCATACATAATATTTTAGTCTCCCTCTATCTCCCAACCCGTTACATATTTATACCCCAAAATCTAGGGCTTAAAACCCTTGTCTATTTATCCTAAAAATAGCCCATTACAATGCATGGCAAATCCAACTCAATTAATTAGATCTTTGATTGCTTTCTTCTTCTTTTCGCTCTTCATGTAACTTTTCTATTGTTCTTCTATTTCTGGAATTTCATGTTGTCATCCTTCGTTTGCACTTTATTCTCTCGCTCTCTTGCTTTATTCCTCTGTCTATGCAATGTCTTCCTCCTGCATGCTTTCTTCCTTCTACACACTTTCTTCCTTTTGCGCACTTTCCTATGGAATGTGTCTTAGATGCATGCTACTTTCCTTCCTCTGTGCACTTTCTACCAATATTGCATCCAAAAATACCTGTCCAACAGGCCCCCAACACTCACTTGTGGCTCGTCCCAAGCCACTCAAGCTTGTTTCCTATTCTTCCATGTTGAAATGAATGGTTGAGAGGAAAAACTAGTGACCTCTACATCTTTGACCACTATGAACTCTTCTGCTACTATCTCCATGATGGTTTGCGGGGTCAAGTCTGTGATTTTTTTCTCTGCTTCCACCATGAATTTTTTTACCTTACCTTGTACAGTGGACAATTCTCCAATGATCCTTATTGCTTCTTCCTACCTTGGTCCTATTCGTTGTTCAAGGATCTTCTGCTTGTCCCTCGGTCTCTGGACTTCTACATATGCATGTCATTGAGAAAAAATGGATGCCATACTTTACTAGTGGCAGTGCAGTCTCCTTTTCTCTTTCCTTACGCACATGTTCTTGCGCTTTTCTCATCTTGGCCTCTATGGCCTTCATTTCTGGGTCTCCCATGAGATCTTCCCACACCTGCGCACTATCTTCAAAAATTTTTGCACATTCATCTTCAAATTTCTTAATTTTGGAAACTCCTGTCATTTCCATCCTTACCTTACCTTCGTGCACCTTTGGTGGCATTCCAGGTTTGCTCCTCAATTGTAAATCCAAGAGATTCTCCCCGCAGCCCTTTATGACTTCACCAATATTTGACAATTGTTCCTCCATAGTGGCCTCTCTGACCAGAGGAACTTTTGGAACTTCCTTGTATAATTCTTGGACAACTTATTGGGTCTTTTGCACCATGGATTCAACTTCATCCTTCTTCGGTAGTCCTTTCATGGCCAGGGATGATTTAGGGGGTAAATTTTTCTCATGGGCTAATTTTCCATGGTTTTTCCAAAAAAGAAATTCGCTATTTTAAAAATGATTCACCCAAATTCTATAGGAAAAAATTATTTTACCTTAAAAATTGCTAAAGTTTTATAAAAACTATATAAAATCCTTAGAAATTTGAATATTTTTAGAAAAATATCACCAGTCATTTATAGTTGGCATACAAAGGATTAGTAAGATTCGCCAAGGTTTCTAGATTTTAAAATAAATTTCCATCCTTAAAATCATCCCTGTTCATGGCCCTTTCCTCAACGTTGTCTTTATTCTTCAGAACTTCCTCAATTTGACCTTCAATCTCCTTCTTTTGTTAAAGTGTCATATCATACTGTGTTTTCACTTGGGCTCTTTCGACCCTTATTCTTTCCAAGTCTCAGTTCACTGTGTCTCTTTTGTTCCTTATTTATTGCACCATTTCTTCTTGTAAGTCATGTAATCTTTGTATGGGAAATTTTTATATGATGATATTAAGCTATCCCAACGCCTGTATTTGTTCCTGTATTTTTCCCACTGAAAACTCTAGTGCATCTGCCTCAATCTGTATGGTTTTGTGTGCCCCTGTTATATGTGTTAGATCTAGATGCGCACTATCCAATTCTATCCTTGGTACTATGGACGGTCCTTCCCCTGACTCGTGTTCTTTCACGACGCATGTTTTTTCTAGGAGTTGTTGAAGTATTCCCAGTTGATCCTGCACCATTTTTTGTTGGTCCACGAGCTTCTTTGCAGCTTCCTCCCAGAGTTCCTCTGTGGAATCCCATATATGGGAACCGATCCTATCCATATCATCATTGGTTAAGATACAAAATAGGGTCTGCCTCTACACTTTAGCTTTCTTCCATGCCCCTCTTGTCTGTTCTGGCCCCTTATCCTTTCTTTTGAGTCATGCATCAGGGACTGTAGATTGGCCAGGAATATTTCCTATTCCATTTGTCTGATCGTGTTCTTCCTCACTTTTGTCTTGGTCTTGTCTCTTCCAATCATATTCCCAGTCAGTTATTATTAATTTCACGTATTCTATTGTCAACATGTAACTAGTTGGAAACCACTTCCACGCATGATCCTTTTTGTCTTGCACATACATATGGTGCATGTAAACTATGAATTGTGCGATATTCTTGTAGGTGGAGACTACTTCCTTTGACATGCACGGTGTGGTCTTCACTACAGTAGTAATGAGATGAAAATAGGTATAAAAAGTGGTGTTGTTGTCATTCTTTCATCTCTTGATTGTTGTGTGCCAGAAGTTGTCATACCTAATAGCCAAAGGGTTGCGACCTGAAGTACACATGCATTGGTAATACATGGGATCTTTCCACCCAACCATTGTAATGAGGATGAGAAACCATGTGTAGTGAAATTTAGTTCCCTTCTTTTGGGCCTTCGTGAAATCCTGTAAAAATTGGTTAACTAAAAATGTCGTCCAGTTCATCTGAACTCCTTCCTTACATTTCTCTGATGCTAATATTACTACCATTGACGCTTCTTCTATGCAACATTTGTGTAATAGTTTGTAGGACAAAACCTACATCGTAAACTTGGAATCCTTTTCGCTGATGATCTTCACATCCATACCCATTTTTCCTCTGAATGTGTTAAATTTTTTTTTCATGACTTCAGAGAGGGATCACTCTCCCATTTTGTTGAACAATAATGTTGGGTCTTCTCCTGCTTTTCCTAACCCTGTGATGTGCACAATTAGTGCAGTATCTATTGAGACTAGGGGATCGAGCCAGAGTTTCCCTCCATGAACACCACTGAGTAATACCTTTACACATACATTAATTTCTGTACTTCGTCTGAAATGTGGAATTTTGAATAATTTTAGTATCCCTTCTTTCTCCAATCCTAACGCCCATTCTTGTGGATCTACTAGAATTTCTCCTATGTCTAGGAAAGCCTTTGTGCATAAATATTGATCCTTGGACAACTCAGGATTTTTTTGTGTATCATTGATATCATGGTCCATAAAATTTAGGTTGGAAACCTTGTCGAGCATGTCTTCATCGCTACTGAGGCCATCCAAAACTGGTTCTATTGGCAAGGGGTACTTTTCATTCATTGGTATATTGAGTGGTGGTGCACCATCCTTCTTTGGGGGTAAATAGTCTTTGTGAAAAACTGTTGGTGGAATCAAGGTCAAAGTATGGACTACCTCCTCGACCTCTATGTCTACTATCGGTCCCTTCAGTTTTTTCTTTGCTGTGGTGGAACCCTCCCACTCTCAGTGGCACCATTCTATCTGTATGATGGATTCTTGGATGAGCTCTGTGTGTCTGTGCAGGTTGCGTTAACTTGGCTCTGGTAGTTCCGCTTTGTTCGCTCCCACTTGCATGTAACAATGAATTAGAGTTTACTGACCTCTTGTTGATTTTGTGCTTTCGTGCCAAGTATACCTATCTCATATTACTTAACTTCCTTTTCAAATTTGACGTCGTAGTTGGTGAATTGGTAACTAAATTCTCCTTTAATTCCAAATTTGTCTTATCATTTTCCTCTCGTACTGTTGATTTGTTCGTGATTTCTGATGGATTTTCCTATTTAATACTTATACGGTTCTTTTATGACCTGTCACACCTTCCACCTAGCTATTGTTTCCATTAATAACTTCTTTTAACTATATTGTTGTTGCCAACCTCTGCATTGGTGTTTTTCTATTTCAATTGTATACTTTATAGTTGGTCTCAACCATGTCTTGTCTTTTAACTTGGCACAATGTTGTTTTCATGTGTGATGATCAGTCTAGATGTGCAAGTTATGATACCTTGGTACTCCAAACACTCTTTTTATTTTTCCTATATCTACTTCTTATTTGTTTTCTTTCCTTTTTATACTATTTATTTGGTTTTTCTTGTTTTTCTTGTTACTATGGTACAATTACTATAATACAAGGGTTTTGGCGCAACCCATATTAATGCGTAGAGTGTCGACTGTCTCTATAGAGTTTAGTCGAGTCCCATTCAACATTCCTTCTTGGTTTTTTCCATCCAAGGTTTCCAACCACACAACACCCATCTCAGTTATTTGTTGGATCGTGTAGGGTCCCAACCAGTGCATGCAAAACTTCCCTCGATGTTGCAGATACTTTTTATCATAGAGTAGTACAAAATCACTGACTTGAAATTTCTTTGGTTTGATGTGTCGATTGTGCTAGGCCTTCTCTCTGGATTTTTGAACCTGCTGATGGAATCCTACAATAAATTGGGCCTCCTCAAGATGAACTGACTGCGCCAACCACTCCTCTATCATGCTAGTATTCAAGAGCTCAATGATCATTGCAATGCACAGGCTAGGTAGAATGAACTCCATTGGAATCAAAGCTTCTTGTCCATAGACCAACCAGAAAGGTGACTGTCTTGTCAACTTCTTACTTGTAGCTCTATAAGCCCATAATACTGTAGGGATTCCTAAGTCCCAATCATCTCTCCATACATTGCATATATTTGTCAAAGAATTCTACAAGATATTATTAAAATCTTCCAATGTTCCATTGGCCTGCAGGTGATATGGTGTACTCTGTTGATGATGAATCTGAGACTCCTCCGTTAATGTTGCAATTGTATTTTTTCAGAAAGTGCATATTGTGATCACTAAGTAATATGCGTGGAAATAACAACCTCATGTCTACATTCTCTAATAGAAACCACACAGCAGTATCTGCAGTAAAATCAGTAACTAGGGCTGCTTCCACCCACCTGGTCAAGTACTCTGTCATAGTGACAATGTATATTTCCCCTGTTCTCCTTGCTTGTGGATTGATTGGTCCTACAAAGTCAATGGCCCACTTATCAAATTATTACAATGTAACCTATGAATTTAACTACATTCGATCTCTCCTAGATGGGTTTCCCACTCTTTGAAATACATTGCGGGATTGACAATACTCCTTCGCATGTTTGTGAAGTGTAGGCCACCAAATCCCTGTGCATAAAATATTTTGTGCCATTGATTTTCCTGCATAATGTCCTCCAACAATTCCATCATGCACTTCCTCTAGTATAATAGACCTTTCATGTTCCAGTACACAATGCTTCAATATTCTATCTGCCCCTAACTTATATAATTTCCCTGCAATCAATTGATAATATATTGCTTTCACTACCAATTGCTTCTTTTGTGCAAATGTCATTTCGGAGGGGGCCATACATGTACTTAGAACCTCCACAATGTCTTAGAAGTAATCATCCACCATCCTTACTAAAAATAACTTCACATCGGGTAAATTATCATCCAAATTACTTACATCCTCTCTGGTCAATATGCGTGAGAGATGATCTGGTCCTGCATTCAACTTTCCTAGTTTTACTATGAATTCAAAGTCATATTCTTGAAATAATAAAATCCATATGCATATTATTCCTCCTAATACATGCTTGTTGAATAAGTACTTTAATGCAGAATGGTCTGTATACATCTTGAAGTAGGACCCCAGTAAGTAGTTCCTAAACTTCTATAGTGCATAGACAATTGACAATCCTTCCCATTCTGTAGTGGTATAATTTGTTTCGGATATAGACAACTCCCTAATTGCAAACATGATTGGATGATCAATGTCCCCTTCTCCCGGTTGTGACAATATTGCTCCCAACATTATGGATGATGCATATACATGTACATGTAACTCCTAGTTCCACTCCGGAAAGATCAAAATTGGTTTCGTTACCAGTTTCTGTTTCAAAGTGTTGAGCCCCTTCTGGAAATCCTCATTCCATTGAAACATGGATTCCTTCTTTAGTAACTTTTCCATGGGTGTTGTAATCTATTCATATCCTTTGATAATTTTTCTGTAATAACTTGTATGACCCAATGTTTCCCTCAATTTCGTGACTAATGTCGGAGGCTCCAACTCCATAATTACTACAATCTTGGTTGGATAAACCAATAGTCCTTGTTTCCATACTACATGTCCTAGTAGAATTCCAAACGATGTGCAAAATATACACTTCTTTAAGTTCATCGAAATCTGACACTGTCTTCATCGATCTAACATGAGCCGAAGAAATTCTATATGATCTTGTAATAAAATGAACACCATCAAAACATCCAAGTAAACTTTCAGGAATTTATGGATGAAATCCTTGAATGTTTCCACTAGTACTATAGAAAACACTGTAGGGGCATTCTCCAATCCAAATGGCATAACTGTATACTGATAACTTCCCCACTTGGTCACAAAAGATATTTTGTGTCTATCCTCCTGCACAATTCTTATCTGATGGTACCCATAGAATCCATCAGTAAAGGAATAAGTTTCTTGACCTCCTACATTCTCAAATACTTCATCCATGAATGGTGTTGGAAATGGATCATGTAAGCATGCATCATTCAGTTTCCTTAGATTCACATAGTCCTGATTCCTCCCATCTTCTTGTCCTGCACCACCATTGGGATAATCCTCTCAGATTCTTCTACTGGTTCAATGATTCCCGCGTCTAGCATCCTGTCTATTTCATCCTTGACCTTCTCCTTGTACCTTGGGTTTAACCTATAAGGTATTTGTTGTATTGGCTTAGCTCTAGGTTTAAGTGGGATCTTCGTCTCACATAAGTCTCCTTCTATCCCCTTCATCTCTGAAAACGTTGTTGGGAATAAATATTGATGAGAACTAGGAATAAATACATTCGTACTACAAACTAACATATGAAGATACGGAGAAGATTACAAAGGAGTGGCCAAAGGAATTTCTTGTACCCGTCGTTGATGTAGAACTATCCAACACTGGCACCATATGAATCCCAATAGTTACCTGATTTGAACATGTCAGACAGTCCAGTGGGAAAAATAAGAAGAAAAAGCAGGATGAAGTCCACGACATAGAGAGTGATGAAGAGGAAAACACTTCTGAAGATAATGGGTCTGGTATGCCAGGAGGAGAAGAAGATGAAGTAGAAGGATAGGGAGGAGGAGATGAAAGAGAAGAAGAGATGAGAGGAGGCGAAGCTACACCACCTAAAGACCCCCCTACTGGGACAGTAATACCGCAAAAGAGGAAGGTTTCTCTGAAGAAACCTTCAGCCAGGAAGAAGACTCGCGCTAATAAACCCCAGTTGGAAGACACTCTCACAGAGGACGACATCAGTTTGGTCTACAGAGCTATGGAGGAAGCTTTCGAAGACATCTTGCAGAGATACAAAGAGAAGCAGGAGGAATTATACAGAAGGATTGAGAAGGAATTGAAGGAAGTGAAATAAGCTGTCTTCTTGGTTTGTGTAGTACCTATTGCTCCGTCTGCACCTTCCTTGTCACAGAATGCAGAATTGGGGGATGAACCAACCCAATTGAGAAGGATTGCAGATGCAACATAAGCTTGACTCAAGAGAGCGCATGAAGAAAAAGAGAAGGCTATATAGGCCTTGAAAAGGGAGAAAGACGAAGTCTTAGCACAATTACGAGCAGCGCAGGAAAGTGTAGAAGCCTAGGAAAGCAAGAAAGAAGAGCTTTAGGATGAAAAATCCAAGCTACAAAGGGAAAAAGAGAAGCTGCTTGTAGAGCAGGATATGGTCAAAGTTGCGATAAATAAAGCATGTCGCTCTGTACCAGGCTTGGTACAGGAGGAGAAAGAGTCGATCGAAGCTCAAGTAGTGAAGCTTGCAGAGATCATCCAGCAGATTCAGGTTAGAATAATAGAATTGGAGGCCCAAACAGTATCGAGCACCCCATAGGAGGTGCGTGAACAAAGGGAGGAGACCGTTAAGAGCACAGTAGCAAGAATAAGATCCCTCACCTCAGAATGAAAAAAATTAAGTGATAAGAGTTCCTAGACATATGAATGCCTCACCAAGGATCCAGAGCTAAAGAAGTTAGAAGCGCAATTACAGGAGGTGCAACAACAAGAATTTTCATTGCAGGTGGAGATGAAGCTACTCATCGTAGTGGAAATAATGAAGAGATCCCAGGAGCAGCGTGCAGTATAGCAATAGATCACTGCCATCCAGTGTAAGGTAATGTAAGTAACACATAAGATACAACATGTGCAGGATGAAGCCAGCAAGGTGTTCAAGGATATTTATGGACAAGGATCACAATAGTAGAACAACACCTGGAAGGGCCTGTTATAGAGCAGATAGTCCAAGAAATCACTAAGCAGGAGGCTCAGGTGAGGTAGAAAGTCAAGGCAACTTGAGTTAATATCGAGGCTTTCTAAGAAACATTATTTGGACTTGAGTGACTTAGGATGAGTCACAGGTGAGTGTTGGGGGTCTGTTCGCCCTCGAACAATTTTTGGAGAAACCTTGGTAAGATTTGGCCCACTTTTGGACTTTGATGCGTTGGTCAAAGGAGCGCCCATGTGGAGCTTAGATTGGGGATCTCTCTGATTTTGGGGGATATGTGGACCCAGTAAAGGGTCCTCTAGGGTTTTGTAATAGGTTTAGGGGATGTCGACCCATGGGGTTTTCCCATGTTTAGGCCTTATTGTAAGGGTTTGTAAGATACAAATAAAGAAGACTGTATTGTAAAAGTAGCTAGCGAATTGAAAGTAGTTCTGTGTGAACATAGTTTCTTTGTGCAAAGGAATGTATGTATGTGATTATGATTATGTAGAGGGTGAAAGTGCTATGATATAGGGTTTTGGATATGTACATTTGACCTCGTTTTGGAAGGAGGATCTGGTGCTTAGTGCACAGATCTCTTGTCTGGTGCAAATCTCGAATCCGTGGCTTAGTGCACAAGAGTGAATGAATGTAATATTTGGCAAATAATAAAGAGGAGAAGCGGTTGGTGGAGTAGCCCCACAATGGGGTGAACCACGTATATCTAGTGTCTCATGGTTTTCTTTGTGCAATATTATCTTTGTTATGTTTTGCTTAGTGCTTAGATTATAGTGTGTAATGTTTATGTATGTGTTTCTTAAATGATTTTCTTATGCTAAAATGATAGATTTGATCCACAATGATAAGTGCTAAGTGTTTAAGGTGCATAATATTTTGTTGTTACTACGCTAGATCTATCTTAGATTATGTTCTGCAATGTTAATAAGGTTAATAAACTAATGGATGTCACTTCCTAAGCATTAACAGAATACTCTGTGAAGTGTTATTATCATAGATTTGTGTCCCATGTTGGTTACAGACACCCGTGTCTTGTAATCCTCCCTACTTCTATCTCGGGTGAGACTTCGCTTGCTTCGCAGGTGTTGCCGAAAGGGACGGTAGTCGAGGTTTTGTTGGTGCGCTATTAAGCATTGAACCCTGGGTCAACCCCCATGCCAAAAATGATCCCGATATGGTTCTCCCCAAGGGGGAAGGGTTCAACGATGAGCTTGGTAAGAAAGATAAATTTGCACTATTTTTGGTATTTTTTGATGTTTTTTTTATTTTGTTATATATAGATTTTTTTATGTATAACATTACAATTTTTTTTTGATGTGTATATCATGCACCAGTGCATCTGGTACGCATGTCTTTGTTGCATAGGTGAGGAGAGAAACTAGGTTTTGGCAGAGAACAACATGGTAGAGGAGTCAATGTAGAGCAATTAGAGGATCTTGAGGAAAATATCGAGCGCTTGACTGTTGGGATTCTAGTGCCATATATGGATGACATACCTCTATGTATGCAGATGCATGTAGTGGGTGTGGGGAATTGATTTGGGCACCTTTTGCGGAAGTTCATGAGAGTTGTGATTTTCTATAATGACTATATTGCCCCTCATAATGATTAGTGTTGTTTTAGTTTTATGGACTTTGATGCATATCTGTTTTACGAATGTACGGGTGGATAGGCCAATTTTGTTATGTTATACGGGTTTTGGATGTTTTTTGAACCCACATTATATATA
>JASDQU010735954.1:253488-279825 GCA_032191745.1 Picea mariana | reverse complement strand
ATGTGAATGTGATAAGTGATGTGTATAATGATTTATATAATGAATGTTGAATGTGATGTTTTTTTAATGAAGTATATGTTAATTCAATAAAAACAATTCTAGGGAGTCAGCTTAAGAATTGAATTGTCTTGGTATATGTTCATAGGAGATCAAATGAAACAATCATTCAAAGAGTCGTACCCTCATATATTTAAGAAAAAAGGATAGGGTGTTGGATAGAATAAGTCAAGTTGAGTTGTGAAATGACAAGTTCAAAATCTAGACTCACTATCAAGTGGTGTATGCCTAAAGAGGATGCTTCAGTGAGAAGTTCGATAATGACACTATATTAAACAACATTTTTTGTTGTACGGTTGAGATATATTCCTCCAAAACTTACTATGTCGTTGGTGGGTGAAATGATTACCCATGCTATGGAAGCAATATTCCAAGAGATGTGACTGGCTCCATCCATATATCCAAAATAAGGTGAGGGAAATAACGACATATGCAACTCAAACATTAAGAAGGATAAGTAGACTGACAAAGAATGTCACACAAAGGGGAAAAAAAAATCAACCATAGCACACTATAATACATATGGTACAAAAGCACTAGATATTGGTGGCCACCCACCTATTCCAAATTCCAACTAGCTCATCTTGACAGTTTTTAGTTCATCACGTTTCTTTGTAATGGGGACACTTATTTGTAATTATGGGTTCTTCACTTTTGAGGATGTATTGAATCCCTACACATCATCCAAGTGGATATTGGTGGCCTCCCATCTAGTCCAACATGCCTATTTTGGCATTTTTCATCTTAATACATCTTTCTGTACTTCTGGGGTCGTTTTGAGGCCCTAAACAAAGCTTTTTTTAACTATAGATAGAGTTAGAGTTTGACATCATAATGTGTATTTCTCAAAACTACCTTTCCAATGGGTTATCACATGCCTAAAACAAAGATCGCATGCAAAAGTTACGACCCCAGGAAGTTGATGTACTAACTTACCCCAACAGGGCCCACATGACTTTTGGCGATTCATCTCCTAGGGTTAGGTTTTTAGATGTTTAGGATTTTGACATTCATGTTTATTGTAAAAATTCCTTCAGAGCCTCCTTGTATGCATATTCTTGTGAATGAGAGTAGTCGTCACATCTCTTCCCAAAGATAAAGCTACCACCATTCTAACGAGTCTTTCACTCTGTATTTTCCATATTTTTCGGAACCGCATTTTTCGGGATTGCATTATATTTAGGTGGTTTTTTGGTACATGGTTTCTTTGCCGATGGTTTTCTATTTCCGGTTAAGGAATTAGGGTTTTGGACTAATCCAGGTCATTGGTTTAGGGTTTTGGATGCCGCTGGATCCTATATGTATTTTGTATTGTAAACATTGTAACACAATGAATGAATATAGAATACGCTGGTTTTCCCGGTTTGGGTTTCCATGGGAAAATCTCTGTGTAATGTTTGTATTTTCCATTGTATCTTTTCTGTTCTTTTTTGAATATCTGTTTTCAGTAGATATTGTACAAGGTTATAATTTACACCGATAACAGATTACCTTGATAGTATGCTATCTTGTAGGCTCCTCTTTTAAGAACTTGTTTAATTATATAGAGACCATGCCATAAGGGTTCGAAATTACCTGCTCCTAACTTGTCACGGTCTTGGTCATAGACCAAAACTAAATCACCTTCTGAGAAAGGTTGAGGGTTCATTTTTTGATTATATTGGTGTTTGACATGCTTTTGGTGATACTTAATGGCCATGATGGCTTCATGACATCGCTCATCAAGGGGGGATAAATATATAAGTCATCCTTCCTCGACGGAAGTGTCAAGTAGGAGTTCGACAACTAGCTTGAGGGAAGGGAGCTCGCATTTGATGGGAAAAAATACTTCCAAGCCATAAATGAGTTGGAAGGGTGTGAAACCAGTGGCATTTTTGGTAGGGGTTCGATATGCCCATAGGGCCGAGAATAACATTAAATGCCAATTTTTTTTTATTTTTTCCTATCATTCTTTGGAGAATTTGTTTGATTACCTTATTGATGGACTCGACTTGACCATTTGCTCGAAGATAATAGGGAGATGAGTGTTCTTGGTCAAAATGCAACAGAGTAGATAATTCCATCGTCATGCTATTGCAAAAATGTGATGCATGATCGGTCACAATATATGTAGCCACACTGAAATTTGCGATGATATGATTGAATATGAACAATGCAACAGTCTTGGTGTCGTTAGAAAAGGGGGGCATGACTTCTGCCCATTTTGTGAAATAATCAATGACCACAATAATGTAATTATGACAAGTGGAAGAAGGAGGTTTACACGTGGTGAAATTGATACCCCATTTAGTGAACGAGCCAACCATGACGACTGGATGTAAATTAGTGGGGTGATCACGCATTTTTTTAGAAAAAAATTGACAGGGGTGGAATTTTTGTACCGCATTTATACAATCTTTAAAAAATGTGGGCCAAAAATATCCTACGCATAAGATCTTCTGTGCAATGGCTAACCCAGATAAATTGCCACCACATGCTCTAGAGTGGCATTCATTGAGGATTAATTCGGTTTCAGAATGGATGACACATCGGCATAACATCATATCTACCCCATGACGATAAAGAGTATCATCGACGATGAGATAGTTTCAGGATTGATGGTGTATGCGATGATGGTCATCCTCAGATAGATTGGGCCACAAACGTTGGGTTTGGAGATAAACCACCATACCAAGGATCGTATGAGTTGATGTGAAATTTTTTTTTGTCGGGAAATGAATCTTGTACCACAGATTCATCAAAGGCTTGAGGAATATCGATCATTAATTATGTGAAGATCAAGGATTTTTGGGATTTAGGGGTGGAGAATTTAAGATCAAATTCCTATAACAGGATGATCCATTTAGAGTACAACCTCCCAATAGCTGGCGTGAAAAAATATATTGCATTGGATTTGCGTAAGAGACAACGGTGGTGGTTTGGAGCAGAATATAATGCCATAATCGCTGGACAATGTAAACAAATTCCAATGCCAACTTCTCCACATAAGGGTATCGAATTTAGGCACCAACTAAGCCCTTACTGAGATAGTAAATAACATGTTCATTATGTTAATCATCAGTCTAGACAAATACCATTCCAATGGTAGTACCGAAGTTTCTAGATATATAATGAAATCTTTATTGTCATTTGGAGGTTTGATTAACGGTGTAGATGTAAGAACCTGCTTCAAACGATCAAAATACCACTGATCATGTTCGTCCCAAATAAAAGGTACACCCTTTTTCAATAATCGTATGAAACCTTTGGTGACTTTGACATAACTGGCAACATAACACCTAAGAAAGTTTTCTTTCCTTTTCAAACTTTGAAGTTGGATTATAGAGGTGGGGGGAGGCAAGTTGATGATTGCCTCAACTTTGAGGGGATCAACTTTGATCCTAAACTTGGATACAATGAAGCCAATTAAACAACCAGACTCCATGGAAAAAATACATTTGTGTGGGTTTAGGAAAATTTTGTAATAACGACAACGTATGGAGATTTGGCGTAGATGATCTACGTTTTTTGGCTGCTTGTGAGATCAGGAAGGGAGATCATCTAGGTAAGGTTGTACAATATGTCTAATTTCATGGAAGGAATAAGAAATGGCCCACTGGAATGTTGCACCAAACACACACACACACACACACACACACACACACAAATATCTACTTTAGCACAACATATCACTCTGATTCATATGGATAGACATAGAGGGTAAATTGGGTGATTGAAGATGGTGAGCCGAGACACAAACAATTTAGTGTGCTTATTCCAGTGGGCCAGAGCATATGTGACTATTGGTATGGTGAGACGAGACACAAACAATTTAATGCACCTATTCTTGTAAAGTGTATCACACTCAAGTTATTAATAGAATATTACATTGTTGTGCATTGACAGACTTAGAGGAACATAGATGGGGGGGCTGAACTCCACTGAAAAAGGGAAAAGGGGGGGGGTGTATTTTAATAACATTTCTGAAAAGTGTAATTTATAGATTATTATTTATCCTAAGTTTCCAAGGGATGGGAATGAGTCACCAAGTGACTAAAGTTAATTTTGAAGGTGACAAGTGTCAATTTGAAGGCATGCAATATATATTGCTAGCCTTAGTGTAATTCGAGGATTATCACTCATTTGGGAAAAAAATATCCATGGTTTTCCTCCATCGTTAAGAGGAATAGAAGTTTGTATTTTGGTTGTAATTATGGTAATGGCTTAACCCTGTGCTTGGTAAAATCTTGGCACGATTGAAGAATTGGGTTGGGAGGCCCATAGTTTATCCAAGAGGCGGGTTGTTAGGCCTGTGAGAAATCTCTCCAGGTGAGAGATTGGATAGGAATTGTTCCCTGGTGCACTTGGAATTAGTTGCAGTGCTCTAAGACTTCCTGATCCAACTTGTTGTTGAAGCCCTATAAGGGAAGTGGGAAGATGAAGGAATGTTGAGCAGAGAAGAGGCACACTTCCTGGGGTGGCATGTGGGGAATGAGGGACTGTAGACTAGTTAAAGTAGTCAACACCTTGGAATGAACAATTCATATGTTTTCTAGACCATAGACTAACACTAGGAACCCTTTTACCCTGGTGGATTTCAAGCCCCAACTCAGGGGTGACTTATTGCTGAAATATTACGAGCAACAAAGTCTATGGCTGGGAGGAACGTTTGAGTCACGTGCGCAGTTGGTGACTTTTCCTAAAAGATAAGTGTTCTTATGTGCTTGTTTTCTTACTGCGTGCTTATTCATTTGTATCTTCTATGATCTATTTTTTCATAATGTTGTATATGAATAATGGTTGTTATTATGTTAATGTTGTCTATTCTGTAAGTGTGATGTGAGTATTTAGCATAGTATTTGTATATGCTGAGTATGCTAGTTGATAAGTAATTTCTGATTAAGATAATCCTAGTAATTGGTCAAGAGCTTCCCAGGGAAGGCTAGAAGTACTGTGTGTGGAAAGGGGTCTGTGTGCATAAGTGAATGGATTCACAGTGTGCGTAGGAACATAGCCTGCACACACAAGAAAGTAAGACGTGCAAGTGATATCAAAAAATCTATGTACGCCATGGTATTCGTGTGCTCCATTTGGTTTGGCACATATTTTTTATTCAATTTACTTCCGCTATTATATCTATATAAACAGGAGGGGATGTGGTGTGGAAAAAACTAGTTTGGGTTGTGTGCATTTCCTCAAGTGATTCCACGCAATTTAATGTTAGCTGCACACTAGACGTTTGATGTATCATTGCTTTGCAGTAAGCTGGTTAACGTTACATTACTGTGTTAAAGATGAAGTTGAAAGGATTTGTGTCATGTGGATCGGTTTGGGAGGCTGGGGACATTATAGAAACAATGCCTCTTTTGTTTCATGAGTTGAAAAACCACCATCATATGACTTATATATGGAATTCAGAGTTGTCTCTATATCCAATAATTCTTGTTCATCACGGCTTCATTTTTTATTTTCCCAATTTATAGTAGCTCGCTTAACCTTTTTAAGGTTTGATACAATGATCCAAATTATTTTGAGAACGATATGAAGGTAGAAATATAATAGATATATAACAAGGAAATACACAGAGATATGGAAATAAACACATTAATATAGTAAAGCTCATATTTTATTAATGAATATCTGAAATTCGAAAGACTGTAAATGAAAAAGCACCCAAGCTAGCTAGAATGGTGGTAGCTTATCTCTGAGAAGAGATGTGTTAGCTACACTTATTCGAAAGAAGTTGATTACAATGGGGCTCCAAAGGATTTTTTAACATAAATTACAAATGAGAAAACCATAAACATCCAAAAACCTAACCCCGAGAGATGAAACACCAAAAGGTTTGTGGGCTTTGATGGGGGTAGTTGATACGTCAATTTCCCGAGGGCATAAATTTTTCATATGAACTTTGTTTGGGGTGATTGAAACCTCTCCAGAAAGGTGTATATGAGTACAACACATTTTGTTTTTCCTAGCATCTATATTCAACCACATGTTAGGTGTTTTCGAGCAAAAAAACAATCAAAATGGCCCCGAAAGTTTGGGACCCGAAAAACTGTAGAAAAACTACCAAGATGTAAAACTATAATTTGAGCAAGTGGAATAAGTGGGTGGCCACCATTTTACACCTGGATCATTAATCCCCCCTTAGGAAGAAATTTTATCCATTGTGTGATGTGACTCCATCAGATGACAACACTTCTCCTGAATATGACTCCTGGTGAGTCACTTTCCCTGATGAAGAAACTACCCTGCTTTGATGACCTGATATAATTTGATGGTTCGCTGGTGGGTGTTATTTGTCTTGGTGTCTATGATCAGATCAACTGTCACATACTCAATGCAGTAAGGATTGAGTTATGTAGGGGCCAATTTCTTGACCACGTCTAAAGTGTCTAGAGAGGTGGAAAATATGGTCGGAGTAGTTCCACATTAAATATCGGGTGCAAGCCAAGGAAAGTAGGAATACTTAATTCAAAAGCATTATGACCCAACCTTGGTGATGGTGTAAGGTCTATATCAGAGTGGTCATAGATTTTGATGGGATCATGTGAGGTTCTCCTTATGCAAATGAAACCATACCTTATCTCCCACATGGAATTTGTGTGGTACTCGATGTTGATCATAGAACTGCTTGTACTTGGCATTGGATTTCTGCACAATATCATGAAATTATTTTTGGATGTGATGGATGCACTCAAACAATTTGGTTTCCTGATCAACCTTGGTCTGAGCATGGGAGGACCCTTCCTGTGCGGCTACAATGGGAAGAGCCACATCAATGGGGGCCAATGGTTGGAACCCTAATCACACTTGAAAAGGGTTGTGGCCAATATAGTTGTGGAGGGATTTGTTGTAGCTATGTTGAACATAAGTAAGGATTTCATCCCATGTTCTTGGATGTTTGGAATTGTACATCCTTAGGATATGGACAATCATCCTTTTTACTACTTCTATTTGGCCATCAGTCTATGGGTGGAAGACATTCGATTTGGTCATCTTGGTGTCCATCATCGACCATAGTCTGGACCAAAAATTGCTCTGGAACTTACTACCTCAATCAGAGAAAATAGTTTGTGGGAGCCCAAAAGGAACCCAAACATGTGTAAATAAGAGCTTGGTGGTGGCCTCAGTTGTGATGCTCTTCTTGCAGGGTGCCAAAAATTCCATCTTAGAGAATTGATCAACGACCACAAAGACACAGTCATTCCCATGCTTGGTTAAAGGTAGACCATACATGTAGTCCATGGAGATGGACTCCCAAGGCCTATCCGGAGTAGGAAGAGGGGTGTATAGCCCCTGTTTCTTGGTGGCAGGCTTAGCAATGGTGCAGGAAATGCAAGATTTGATGTACTTGCAAACATCTTGTTGAATATTCATCCAATAAAAATTATTTTGTGGTACTTCCACTATATTTTCTACACCAAAATGTCTCACTTCCCGGTTGTAATGATATTCCCAGATCAGATTTGCACGCTCACTTGAAGGAACAAAAAGATGGATTAGATGGCATAACAATCGATCTTGGAGATGAAATTATGGAACTGCTTTTCCTGCGCTTAATGTCTGATAGGCAATAGCAAAGTCAGAGTCATTATTGTATAATTGTGTCCATCCATATGTATCATCTCCACATGCGTTAAGAACTGTGGTTAGCACTTCCACCGGGGGTTGACTGAGGAAATATGTGACATGGTTGGTGCTACCCTTCTTGTACTTTATATTCAAGTGGAATTATTGTAGGTACATGGACCACTTCTAGTGGCAGTAATTTTGTAACTTTATTTGTGTCTGCATGAATTGCAAATTTCCATGATCAGTTTGGATGATCGTTTCCTACCCCAAAATGTAATTCTTCCATTGTTGACATGCCTTCACAATGGAGTACATCTCTTTTTCATAGGTTTGGTATCTTTGAACACCATTATATAGAGTTTCACTATGATAGGTTACTGGATGCCCGTGCCGAGTGAGGACTACATTGATAGCATAATCTGAAGCATCTATCTCAATCTCAAATGGTTGTTGTAAGTCTTGCAGAATGAGGACTGGTGCTGAGTAGAGGTGGAATTTAAAATCCTCGAATGATTTCTGTTGGGGCATGGATCACACAAACTTGGCCTTCATGCCACCTTTGGTCACCTATATTAGGGCTCAATAAATATGAGAGAACCCTAACAAAAACTATCGGTAGAAGTTGGCAAGGCCCAAGAAGATGTGGAGCTCAGTCATTTTCTTCGGGGCTGACCTATCACTGATGAATTGGATCTTGGATAGATCCACATGTACACCCTACTCATCCAAAATATATCCAAAATATTGGATTCTATACATGTCGAAAGAACACTTCTCCAAATTGGAATATAAATTGCGCTATCATAGGGTGCCCAAGACCTATTGAATATGCTCCAAATGTTCCTCCCAAGTTTTTTTGAAGATGAGGATGTTGTCCAAATATACAACCACAAAGGATTTTGTGAATGGTTGTAATATATCATCCATCATCCACGTGAATGTGGTCAGGGAATTATTTAAGCCTAAAGGCATGACCAACCACTCAAAGAGACCTTATTTAGACTTGAAAGTTGTCTTTCACACATCAGTTTTCTCAGTTGGTACCTAGTGGTAGCCTGACTTCAGATCAATCTTATTGAAAAACTTGGCTTGCTTGAGCTGATTGAGAAGATAATTAATCTGAGGAATTGGGTATCAGTTCTTGACTTTGATCTTGTTCATGGCTATGTAATCAATACAAAGTTTCCATGTCCCTTCCTTCTTATGTACCAGGAATATTGGGATCGTGCAAGGTGAGGAGCTTGGTCTAATGTGGTCCTTTAGAATTAGCTCTTGGATATGGCGTTTGATTTATTCATTATCCATAACATAACGCTTGTATATAGGGCCATTAGGTAGAGGAGCCCCGGGTTTCATATCAATTGAGTGCTTTACCTGATAGGGCACAGGAACCCCAGTAGGCAAGGTAAAAATGTCTTTATACTCCTCTACTATTTCGTCCACCTGTTGCTACTATGCAGAGACACCCCGTGCAGAGGTTTTGGCAGTTGCAATGACCTTCCATTCACATTTTTATTGAACCATATGGAGGAAAAATCTCTTGGTCTGAGAGACCACCTTTTTTCACTACTTCATGGAGATCAAAGAGACTGCAGTATTTGGGACTGCCTCCGGTACCATGTAGATTTGATCTCCCAAAGTAATAAAGACACTACAAGGCCTAGATTCATAAACAATATGACACTTCCACATATATGGTTTTCCTAGAAAAACATCACAAACTTAAAGGGGGGAAACATAACACAATACCTCATTTTTGAAGGCTTTGATGTCGTAGTGTAGGCGACATTGTTAGTTGATGCGGATGTCTCGTCATTGGTTGAGCCAACCAGTGGTGTATGGTTGAGGATACACCGTCGTTGTCAGGTTCAAACTCTTGAAAACCTCTCCTAAGATCGGGTTCTTATGTATACCACTGTCAACAATAAAATGGAGTGAGGTTCCCTTCACCCACATCTGGGAGTGGAAGAGAGGCTCCCCTTCTTCAGGCTTCTCTAGTTCCTTTGGTTGAAATTTTGTCGTAGTAATGGTGACACTGGGTTCTACATCAATGATCCATCTTCCCTTTTCTGATTCTAAATCAGAGTCTGAGTCAACATATGAACCTAGGGATTTCGTCTTAGTGAGAAATGATTGTTTGGAGTGAAATTCATCAATATTGTGCCAAGGGATTCTGTGGAACTCACACCACTTTCTAGTCTCCTTCTTCGAATTCCCATTTCCCTTCTTTGCTCTTGGCTTGGGATGGTTATCCTTGGACTGGCCATCCTTTCTCTTTCCTTTGGAATGGGAGTTAGGGCCACTCTTACCATAATTTGGTTGTTGCGTATTTTCATACACGAACTCTTGCTTTTTCTGCTACTTAAATTTCTGCTCGATTTTAACGACATATCGATAAGTGACTCTCAATGATGAAATGTCCAGAAATTCCATTTATGTTTGGATGTACCTATGTAGAACCCCATGATATTTTAGGACCATATGTCGCTCAAAGTATTTCATACCCATATTGGAGCACAAGGTACATAATGTATTTGTCAACTCTGGCACTGTTTGGCCCCTCTCTTGGCATAGTGTGGTCCATATCATGTATTGGTCATCATAACTTCCAACAGGGTAATATTGTTCATTGAGGGCATCAGAAAATCCTCCCAAGTGTGTCCTATCCCAAAAACTGCAGGCTCATCCTCGACATGTTTCTCACAGTAAGTGTCCCTCCTTCTTTAACATGGGGAAGGGCCTTAAAGAGCGCAAAGGTGATTTTTTTAAAGTTGGAAAAATTGTGGATAACGAGATAACCCTTAAGTAGAATTAACCATTTGTCCAAAGCGTAGACATCTATCTAGCCTTCAAATAAAGGAATATCAAAGTTAAATTGTACCTTGATGGGTGTCGCACCTCCAAAGTGACTATTGGTTGAAGGTTCCTTTGTTGTTGTCGATGGTCATCGAAGGATCTGGGTGAAATTATCCATCATCTCGTTCCTCTATTGAAGGAGGCATTCCTCGAGAAATAGTTTGAAAGAATCTCATTCCCCATCGTCCCTATTTTATTCCATTATGGAAAGTTTCTTGGCCGGACTAGAGCGATTTTCCTTAAGATAAACAATCTTGAGACCCAACTCTCTATACCCTAACCTCATCAAGAACATGCACTAAGAACAACAAGGAGTATATTCCTCTGATACCACTGATCCAGATTATTTTGAGAACGATATGAAGGAAGAAATATAACAAGGAAATACATAGAGATATGGAAACAAACATAATAATACAATAAAGCTCATATTCTATTGATGATTGTCTGAAGTACAAAAGACTATAAATGAAAAAGAACACAAGCTAGATAGAATGGTGGTAGATTATATCTGGGGAGAGATGTGTCGGCTATGCTCATTCGCAGGAAGTTGATTACAATGAGGCTCCAAAGGATTTTTTAACATAAAGAAGAAAGAGAAAACCCTAAACATCTAAAACCATAACCTCAGGAGATGAAACACCAAAAGGTTTGTGGGCCTCGATGGGAATAGTTGATACGCCAACTTTTCGAGGGTGTAAAGTTTGCATGCAAACTTCATTTGGGGTGCTCAATACCTCGTCAGAAAGTTCTAGCCGAGGAAAACACATTATATTCATCCTAACATCTACCTTTGGATACATGTTAGGCACTTTCGAGCCAAAAAAACTTTGTTTAGGGCCCCATAATGCCCCTAGAAGTTTGGGACCTGGAAAAATGTAGAAAAACTGCCAAGATGTGTAATTTGAGCTAGTGGAATTGGTGGGTGGCCACCAATGTCCACCTAGATCATACAAATTGAACAATATAAGCCTCCTCTGAATTTGGATCAAAAGGCACCCACAACTCCTTTACCAGATCGATGAAGCTTTCCTCCTTTAACCATTCCATGTTGAATTTGAAGGGACTAGTTGGATTTCTCCTACCCTTTTCTACTTCCAAAAAGATGGGATAATGATCTGATTCCCCTTCCATTCCCACCCATTTCCTCATCTATAAGTGACCCTCCAATAGTTTGTAAGAGACCAAAAATCGGTCTAGACATTTTGCAACCCTCTCATCCCTAACCCGTTTATTCCTCCAGGTAGGAATGAGTTGAACATGGGCTATGTCTAATATCCCTTTGTCTTCCAGTATATTTGAAAGAAATATGATAGGGGGTGTGATCTTTCTTGGGGACCCCAAACTTCAGTTGATCCCAACGAAAAGTTTAAGTTCCCCCTCTATGATCAGGGCATACGAAATGAAAAAGGACTTACTCAACATATTTTCCCAAAACTGAACACGATCAAGATAAGGACCATATATATTTACCACTAAGAACTATATCCCTAATTCAGACAAAAGTGTATCAACTCCTAAGCCAGACTCAATTCCCAACAAATTTATAAATTTCATTTTTTTTTGTTCCAGCCTAAAGTCAGTCCCCCGGATCGACCTATGGCATCCAAGCTTGAGAAGCTCCAACTCGATAATAAATATTCAAGAAGGGATGAACATCATAACTTGTCCCCAAGGTTTCCTAAATAAAAATCATGTTGGGCTAGTTGGAATCCACCAACCTTTTAAGGGATAATTCTTTAGATGGGCTCACCACACCCATACAATAAAAATAAATAATTTTCATGGGGGAACCCATCCCGTGGTTTTCTATGCTCTAAGTGCCCCCTTTATGGATAACTACTTACTCATGGAAAGGTCCATAAGGGCCTATTTTTGGGATTTTTGGGAAAGAGACTTTCGCCCCCTCCTTGGGCCCCTAGTGGGTGGGATAGGGTTAAGACCAAGACCTTCAGGTTTGTTGGGAAACATAGTGGAGGAGGTAGAGGGAATAACTTGATTCCTCAATTGGTAGGTAATGGTCTCCTCCTATGAGTCCATCAAAGAACCAGATGTTTTAAAAATTTTAATAGTAGAACAAGAAATTTGGGGGGAGGGAAAAGAACATAGAGTGAGTGGGGAACTGAAACTTGGACAAGTGGGTTGGATTCCCTTAAGAGGAAAGGAGAAATTTTCAATGACCCCACCCAATCTTTGCCTAAAAGAGATAAATAATTTATTAAAATGTTAATGGTGGGAAGATGAATGGAATGCATACCCATATGATCTATAGATTCCCCTTGCATCATCCTGGCTTGTGGACTTTTCAAGCAAGTTGAAGTTCTAAGACCTACATCTGCCTTTTTAGTGGAGGATATTGACCCAAATTTTATTACATCTCTTAATTGGCCATGAGAAGAAAGATATGGATCTTTCACCTACCCCCCCACTGATTGTTTAGAGAGATATTCCCTTTTCGACATCGATCTCTTCTTTGAAGTAGTTGAGCGTGACCTATTTGATTTCTCATGGAGAGGAAGACTGCACTGATTTGCAATGTGCCCATACTAATGGCATATTTGACATCGAAAGGGGACTCCATCATAATCCAGTTTGTTTTTGAGAGACTTCTCCTTAGAGATTAGTTCCAATTCTTCAATCAGGCCCTCCCAAATTTCCAAGGACACCAAAATCTTGGCCACTACCATCTCCCTGGATTCTAATAAGGACATGTTTGCATCCAAAAAGGTCCCTAAAAAATCCCTAACTCTGAAAAATCATTTCTTTGTCCAGAATTCCATAGGCAGCCCTGGAAGCCTAACCCAAATCAGAACAACATCCATTCACTCATGACTTGCATTGAATAAAGGAGACCATTTTTTCAAAATGATAGGAGTGGAATGAATGCTCCAAGTCTGCCAAAGAATCCAATCTGCCTTAGAAGCCAACCTGAACTTGAAACAAAACCAACCTCGATTTAGGGTTTGAATAAAAGGAGCCTTTCCTAGGGCGGATGTCGAGGAGTAGTTTTCCCATTCCTTTAAGAAATTGATGTTGAAACGACACCTATGTGCCATGCCCGCCAAATCCAAATCCACCATATCCACAACCTTGTGATATGATATATCAACCCCAAGAACTAGTTTGGATTCTCCTTTATTATTGACAAACTTATTTTTTCGTCGCCTTAGGGAGGAATTCTGAGACAAGGAAGATTTTCCTGCTAGGGTTGAGGACAATTCAGTAGGGTTTCCATCTTCCAAAAAACATTCTAGGCACAAAACTCTGCGATTCTAGAGCTGGGAGCTGAAGAAACAATCACCAAGTTGACAAAAGATGTTAGACCCAACAAACCACCACTACCAAGAGATATACTTGGAACCAGCTCAAGAAGGGAAACGAAACCCAACGAATCTCCACCAAAAATATCTAATGCAAGAACTGACCCTAGGAATATTAGATCTGAGATTCCTACATCTCCAAAAAGTTATGAAGCTAAACCCACCCCATATTCTGGCCAAACAGATGGGAGCAGGGAAGCAGGTTCTGGTGTAGCACAAGGGTTTTCTTTGAAAGGGAAACTCCCACCTACGGGAGCCATAACTGGGTTGTGCCATCCCAAGCTTATCTTTGAACCCGATACCCGTGGGTCTGATAAGCTAGAAGGGAAGACCTGCGACATAAATGATCCCACCGAATGACACAAACCTGAAGACAAGAAATCATGAACCACGAACCTCCCCTCCATCGTCGATTTGGGAATAAATTGCTCTGACCTAGGTGAGGCAGTAGGTCGTCACCTAGGTCAAAGACATTTATTCCCCAACCGAGATGATGTCAGCGCATGAAACTAATCTTGGACCAATTTTCTTTAATTCGGTCTTGGATTCATCTATAACTTCAAATCCACTAATAATGAAACGAGGGATTGAATTTTTTTCGATTGTGTTATTTTGTGTAGAATTCAACAAAACCAATCCATCGCAACCCTGCAGTAGAATGTATTATTGAATTCAGTAAATTATTACTATTTCCAACAAATATACTTAATAAAACCCATACATTCAGAGAGACATACCCTCACAAAGCAATCGTGAAAGCACAACCTCAAAAGAGAAGCCACCATACTTTTATCATTGTTTATGTATTTCATGATTACTTACTGAACTATATTCTCAGTTGAAGGGCATGTGTTTTTGTAAAAATCTTGTGTGAGACCAACCTCACAACATGGAACTACAGTTAGTATGAATGTGATTCCTATCATAAACATAACAAATGAATTAATAATATCAAAATCCCCGTTCCTCATCATTTTGCACCTTTTTTTTCTTCAAGTTACAGAAATCCACACACACTTTCACTTCACTTTGTGATAGAATGTACACTCGAGCGACGATGGACATAAGGCCATTACATAAATTTATAACACTCTTTCATAGACCATGCCATAAGAAAATTGTTAAATAAATTAAAAATGGGGAATTCTAATAACAGTGAAATATCGCTAGCCAATCAAATGATTGGTTGTGTGCAATTCTATTCAGTGACATTCGAGGACTCAAGTTGTCTCAATATAAGAGCAACAACATATAATGTCTGCATTATATTAAGCTTAGATCACTATAAATGAAATTCCACAAATTATGAATATTCTTGCAACCAACCAATTTACATATGATACATTTGTATTGAGTTTCGATGTGGTATTGATTGCGTTCTAAGGACAATTTTATATGAACCTTGGAATAGATTTACCAAGAGTTGGAATTCGATAACATTAAATCTTTCCACGCATATATAGAAGAGTGTATAAGTTATACAAAACTTTCGAACATATCTACAATATCTACATAATGAATTAATATAGGAGTTTGTTTATCTACAAGGACTCCATCATAATAAAAATATTGTATTTATTTATTATTGCAAAACACCATGAACTTCAATTTACAACAGATACGCAATATATATTCAGACTTGAGTATCTTCTATATCAGACACTAGGGAGATATAGTCACTTCATGTTATGGTGAATCAATCCCACAGTAGAATTTGAAAATTTTATAAATAAGAATTTGAAAATTTTATAAATAAAAAAATAAATTTGTTTTCATAAATAAATATAAATAATATAAATTTTTATGTAAACTATGAAAAAAGTGAATCATATAAATTGTTAGCTTTAAAATGCACCAAATAATGCATCAAAACAAACCACAATTAACTATAATTGACCACCTAGCAAAAGATAATCCCTAGCCGAAGGTAGGGACTAATAAACAAAGAACTTGATTATTGATTCTAAACCAAATGATTTGGTATATGAAATGCTCCTTATGGGATCTTAAATGTTATAAATATAATGGAATATTTTGAGTGCTTAAATTACTAAATAACTTCCCTTAAAAAGAGGGGAGTATCTTTTTAATAATGGTCGATATGAGGTATCTATCATAAAAGAGTGGGCCAAATAAATAATAGTTATTAGAAATGATTGGACATATTAGAAGAGCTATCTTTTTAATAATAATAATAATAATAAACATAATCTATTTTTAAGGTTACAGCCAAGCCAACACACCAAATTTGGTGTATGAGACCCCCTTGTTTGTGGGATAAGGGACCCCCCTCCACCCAGCGATTTGACTGGTAAAGTCTACGAAGGTATACATACCCTACCCCCCTCTGGATTTGAACTTGTAACCTCTTAAGAGGAAACACACGTTCTTAACCATTAGGCCCACTCAGACTGTATAATTACCAATATGAATATCTATACATAAAAGAGTGGCCAAATAAATAAATAATTATTAAAAATGGTTGGTCATATTAGAATCAGTGTGCCAAAGGAAAAATAAATATCACACTAATTATATGAACTAGTTAACCTACATGGAAGGAAAAGAAGGCTCAATTTGATATCCTCAAGTTAGAGTTTATATCATGAACTCATACATGTATCATTGAATTGGTTTTTTAAATCCACTTGTAGATTGCATTTGATTATGTCAACTGGAACGATTATTATAAAAAAGATGGAATACATATGAAATCATAGAAAATATTAAAAGTATTTATTTATTTATTAATTAGAGAATTTTAAAATTATAATATAGGTACTAAAATTTAAATCATGAGTGACTACTTGGGCATGTTTCTTTTTCTTTTAATATGATTAGAGTATGAATAGAAATGAAATTTAAAACATGAGTGACTACTTGGGTATAGTTTTTTTTAAGGAGAACTACCTTATTACGCGAAGGATGTATCATCACTCCAAAGAAGGCAATGACAACTTGTGAATTACTAGATAATTAACTTTGGAAGGAAGTCAACAAGTCTGAGTGACTTAGTGATATTTATATTATGAATATAGATTAGTGATGGTTTCACATATAATTTTCATATATTATGTGTTGTGGATCATAATATTTATGACTTTGTATGGTGATACTTGTTCACTAGAGAGAAGGTCTTGACATGTTTTGATCAAGTGAAGGTTTAGTAAGACAAATATAGTAGAGGGTTTGATATCAAAGAAGATATAAAGAAGTTGTGTTATGATTTTTTCTTATGTTGTGAATGACCATAACTTTGGGATGAAGTTTCCTGAAGGGTGGGTGTATGTAACACACCATGTTTTGGCCTTAGGTATTTAGAACTTTGATTTTACCCATATTAGTAATTTATTACTTAGCATCTATTTGGGATCAGTGAAACTGATATAAAAATTCGAGATATGCACATTTGGAACTATTTATGTGTTGCATGATATTATTTTGTTGTATATGTTCATGATGATGATGATTATGTGATTTATTTAAACATGCAAATTGAAATGTTGAATTTCAGTACATGGATGCTAGTCCAAAATTATGTTGTGAATGTATAACAGATGCAAGACATGGTGTAAATAAACATACATTTCGTAATTGAACATCAACACAAATGTGGATTCTCATATAAAATGTGTGATGTATCTGCATGGATATGAGATATTGGTGAGCTAACCTATAGGTTGACGAGCAATGTAATAACCAGATCACTTTAGTGACGAGGTAACTTGGATGTCATAGACATAAGAAAATAGTGTATATTATAAGTTTTACTTATAATTTGATTTATGATTTTAAATATTGCTATGATCTGTGGTAAGTGTGGTTTTGGTAAGATGCACAACATACACATAATGGTTTTTCAATGATGTGACTCTAAGAGTAGTAGTTGCACAGTATGGCTCAATATAGGGTGATGGCCCTAGTTTTATCAAGAAGGGTGGAGGTATTACCCACTGAGTATCTTGTTGACTAAAATTTTATTACGAGGAGTGAACGTATTGCCCAATGTGTATCCTCTGAAACCTGTGGTCATGGGAGGTTTGTGTTAAGTTATGCTCCACTAGATATGTTATGGTGACTTTTAGTTGTCTACTAGGGAAGCTTGGAGGTGCTAACATATGCTTACTTGATCCTTGATGTCTCATTGTTTTTGTTTGAGACCAAGCACAAAGGTAAATTTCATGGTATTTATGAACTCATGAAATGGTTACATTATATCTATGATTTTACTTTGTATGTTATGTTTATTATGTTAGAGTAGATTAGAATGAATAAGCTCTTTAGAATGAGAATTATATTAACTTGTATGTTTCATTTGATTTATTTATGCATTTTCATTGTTGTTTAGAATAAAAATAAGGATGTTGCTTACATGTACGTATTTTTCTTTGAGATGTGATGCTACTAACATGTGATTGGGTATACTTCATTTACGCATGAGTTTATTTCTCTTTTAGGGAAGGGGAAAAATAACTCGTGTCTTTACTCTCCCCTTTATTTGACATCCATTGGTTGAGAATGTTTCAGGTATACAAGTTTTGTATATTGTAGAGTTCTCATGCACTCTTGAGATGATCACATGTCCCCAAGTTGGAGCCAACTGTTATAACTCACATTCACCTTAGTGTAGCCTATATATTTTTCACTAGATGCAACCCATCATATGAGCTAATTATGTGCCTTATTGATCTAAGCTTGGGGTGATGTTGTTACCAATTCTTCTCTGGTCTTATGTCACTCCTTAAGGGTCATTTTAAAGATTGTTTTATCGAACTGATTGCATTAAAATGTGAAATTGAAGTGTTTAAGAGGCTTGAATCCAATTTGAATTAGACATGGATAATTTACTTATATCATCTCATGTATCAACTTTTCACGCATCCATAATTAATTTGAGGAATAAGGGAAGCATCATAAGCACATGAAATGAACAAGCACATAAAGAGAGGGAAGATTCACTAGTTGATAACAGAGTTCACCCGATGTGGGCTACATCTCTGAGCTTTGATCAACTGCTTAGCCACTTCATTTCCTCTTTAAAATATGCTTCTCCTTCTTACATAAAAAGGGTTGCAGTCTCCATCTGGAGACAACGTCAAGAGGATGTCATTATGCATCAAGAATAACTTCTCATAAATACATATGAAAAATTATCTCATGAATATGAGGCACATTCCATGGATCATCCACGGGCAAAATTCTCACAGAATTGTGGCAAAAGAAAAGGAAGAAAGAAAGGAAAAATCCCATGAACATGTAGTCACGATACTCTTTGGATCCGTTTCTCATATCCAAGCACAAACAAATCCATCATATAGGTCTCGAAAATACGATAGTTTTGACTGCAGTATTGGCTACTTTCTGTCTCAAAGACAAAATGTCTCTCCTGCACTAGACTATCTCGATTTACGTGCAAGGATAAATAGAAGAGGTTTAATTCATTAAAAGAGATTTGCTGCCATGTTGCAACTCTCCATGTTGTTTGCAAACATGTAGCAAAACATATACATGTTGCAATTTCTCATAATGGAAATGACATTATAAATAACAAGCTTACATGGGGCTCTTCTGAAATGAGCCCATTGATATGCAACTCTGATGCCAAAATGGACACCACCAATGGATTCGTGGTGAGAAATAGCATAAAAATGACTATAAATCATCCCATTTGGACAATGTCACCTTTAGGCCCTACAGGGCTCCTCTACCTCGATCTGTGTGCCACTACTTTGTAACAAATGTGTTGCAATTTTCTCGAACTACATGCATGTACGACCTATTGGGTGTGTGCTACCTATCACTGTCAAAACATATGCTTAAATGATTTTTCGTTGGGCGAATAAAACAACATTTGTCATTGGCCCAACGGTTGGCGGAGGTACACATTAGGCGTTTGTTTGGGGGAGGTCAAGGGGTTAAACCCCGCAGAACACCTATTTAACATGTTTTTATAACAATTATTTTAATACAATTTGATAAACTGTATTATAGTCCCACCCACCATATAGTTTAAACCCCAACCTATTTAAATTTTGGCACCAACCTTGGATAAGACTCGTGCATGGATTTGCAGAGATGTGCCCCGATGGTACGTTCCCTGACCGTTTGAGCTTATGTCAGAATATGGGGGTTGAATGCCATATTTTATGGATATAGGCCCACGATTTCCTAGGTATGTAGTCAGTGAATGGGGTCGTTGGCCGGATTTTGTGGACGTGGTCGTCGAGTATTGGGGTCTGTTGGCTGGGCCGACCAACGATCCTTTTAATTTTTAATTTGGATTGTACCATCCTTCCTTGAGAATTGTCTCCTTGCCACGTGGTATCCCATGATTGGGATGCGTGGCATCCTTTTATTGGCTGACGAATCCAACTCATCGTTGATTGTGCATGTTGATGTAGCCTCCATGTCGATGTTGACTGTGTTGCCACTGGACTGTACGAATGATGAGGTCATATTCCATGTCATATGCCATGTAACGCTACGTCATCTTTCCACCTATGTTTCCATGCCATCATACGGATGTCGTTTGGCTGTACGGACCTACCACATGGCACTTCCCCACTGGTCCACATGATAGTCTAAAAGTGCCAAATTTGAGTGACACATGGTAGCCCCTAGTGCTACCACATCAACATGCTAACATCATCATGATGTCATCCTTGCACAATCAAATACTAACATCAACAGTACATATGCTTAGTTAGCCTTTGAATTTGACTGGTCAATCCTGAACTTTGACCGTCCATATCTCCTTTTTGTAGCTTCGTTTGACGAGCCACTTGCACTGTTGGAAATATTTTGAAAAGATCGTTGACTTGGAAATAGTTTGATGAGATTCGAAGAACTTTTATTTTTGACCCTCTTCTGGCTTCTGGGACCATCCTGAGTCGTTCAGAACATTTTTGGACTTTCTGGGTCATAACCTGAGCCTATTGGATCATACCTCCCCACTGAAAGGACTTTTGGACCCCCGAAGTCTTACATTATGAGATTACAAAATGTCTCTTGGACTTACAATAAAGTCCCAAACCTAAAACTACCTTACAAAGGCCTAAAAATATCAACATGTTGCATAAAAGAAGTGATGTTATACACGCCATCACTTTTACAAAAGTTCCCTTCTATGGGGTCTTAGAAGCAACAAGTGATTTACAATAGTGGCCACTCTTAACTAACTTGAGGAGTTTCCCCATTCTTCCAGTCATTTCGATGAACAAGTCCTTTTTTCTTAGTTTTTGGCTTCCTTGCGGAAATGGGCTTCCCTGTTGAGCTTCTTCACTGGTTGGTTCCCTCGAAGGTGTTTCCCTAGCCTTCTTGTCCTTCTTGGGACGCAACTCTAGATGTAGGGTACAACAAGTGGATTCATGATGTCCACATCTCTCGCAATGGTTGCAGTAGCTCTTCCTATTCAGGGTTTTCTTGTCCTTTCTCTTCTCTACATGTGGGGAAGGATCTTCAAGCCTCGGTTTATTTTTGGTCTCCATGACCTTCCTGTACAAATATTTTATTTTCCAACACTGGGAAACTTCATGGTTATTTAATCCACAAAATGTTCATGGTCTCCTATTCCATAAGCTTTGTTTTACATCATCAATTTGTTCATAATCAAATGGAACATTAGAATACTGAGACTTATTATACCTCAATGGGCTATCTCTGGTGCTGGACTGGCAAGGAGAGATGGCCTTAGCTCTTCCTTTGTGATGCTCATATCCCTTTGGATATGTCTCGAAATCACGATCATGAGATGACGTGCTCTTAGCCTGCACTAATTTGGTTTCGTCACTTGAAGATTCATTGTCCTCTGGGATCTTGAAGCTTTCTTCAGGGACTATCTTGGACTTCCCTTCCTCAATGGTTTTGGAGCATTATCCAACCTCTTCTTGGACATAACCTAGCCTAGAATATTGAGGCCATGCCACTGCCTCGATGGGATCCACAATGCCTTGGCCATTGGCTCTAAGGCCTCCTCCTTTATAACCCATATTCTTCATTAACTTTAATTTGATTCATGTAGTATGTTGTTCAAATACTTCAAAAGGGATATCAACATCAATGAAGAAATTAACTAAACATGGATCATTTACCTCCATTACAATTTTTGACTCTCGGTCTTCTTCCTGGAATGTTCCCAACTTTTCCTCCCAGTGGGAAGGAGTGGTAGATTAGGCTTCCAAGAAACCTCCTTGATTCCCTGGTGCCTGGATCACACCCTCTATCATTTGAGAATATACACAACCATCAACACTATCATGATCAAATCCATAACTAGTATATACATCATGGCCACAAGATGGCCTCCTTTCTGCCTCTGTCATGGAGCCTTCTCCTTCTTGCTCCTTCATGGCTTGTAGCTACATTCACAACCTTTGGTTCTCCTCTTCTACAGCTTGCAACAATGTATTCAACCCAAAGTTCTCTGCTTGAAGGATTTGGTTGAGCTCTTGTAGTTCATCGAACCATGACTATTTTAGTGTTCTCTCCATCTTCAACACTTGCAATCTTTGTCAATCATGCTTTGATACCACTTGATCTAAGCTCAGGGTGATGTTGTTACTAATTCTTCTTTGGTCTTATGTCACTCCTTGAAGGGTCAAATTAAATATTGTTTTATTGAGATGATTGCATTAAAAGGTGAAATTGAAGTGTTTAAGAGGCTTGAATCCAAATTGAATTAAACATGGATAATTTACTTATATCATTTCATGTATCAATTTTTCATGCATCCATAATTAATTTGTGGAATAAGGGAAGCATCATAAGCACATGAAATGAACAAGCACATAAAGAGAGGGAAGATTCATCAATTGATAATGGAGTTCACCCGATGTGGGCTACATCTCCGAGCTTTGTTCAATTGCCCAGTTGCTTCATTTCCTCTTTAAAAGATGCTTCTCCTTCTTACATAAAAAGGGTTGCAGACTCCATCTGGTGACAACATCTAGAGGATATCCTTATGCATCAAGAAAAACTTCTCATAAATACATATGGAAAATTCTCTCATGAATATGAAGCACACTCCATGGATCATCCATGGGAAAAATTCTCACAGAATTATGGCAAAAGAAAAGGAAGAAAGAAAGGAAATCTCCCATCAACATGAATTCATTATACTCTTTGGATCAACTGCTCAGATCCAAGCACAAACACAACCATCATATAGGTCTTGAAAATACGATACTTTTGATTGCAATATTAACCACTTTCTGTCTTGGGGCCAAAATGTCTCTCCTGCACTAGACTATCTCGATTTACGTGCAAGGATGAATAGAAGAGATTTACTGCATTAAGAGAAATTCTCTTCCATGTTGCAGCTCTCCATGTTGTTTGCAAACCTGTAGCAAAACATATACATGTTGCAATTTCTCATAATGGAAATGACATCATAAATAACAAGCTTACATGGGGATCTTCTGAAAATGAGTCTGTTGATCTGCAACTTTGATGCTAAAACGGACGTCACCAGTGGATTCATGGAGTGAAATAGCATAAAAATGATTGTAAAATCATCCAATTTGGACAACGTCACCTTTAGGCCCTATTGGGCTTCTCTACCTCGATCCATGTGCCACTACTCTGTAATAAATGTGTTGCACTTGCCTTGAACTATGTGCCCATACAACCTGTTGGGCATGTTTTACATAGAAATATCAAAACATCTGCTTAAATGAATTTTTGTCGAGCTGATAAAACAACATTGGTCGCTGGCCCAATGGTTGGCGGAGGTACATATTAGGCATTTCTTTGGGGGAGTTCTGGGGGTCAAACCCCGCGGACCCCCTATTTAACATGTTATAAAAATTATTTTAATATAGTTTTATAAATTGTACTATAGTTCCAACCACCATATAGTTTAAACCCCGACCTATTTAAATTTTGGCACCAACCTTGGATAAGACCCATGCACAGATCTGTAGAGATGTGCCTCGATGGTACGTTCGCTGACCGTTTGAACTTATGCCGGAATACAGGGGTTGATTGCTGGATTTTACAGAGATATTCCCATGGTTTCTAAGGTATGTGGCCAGTGAATGGGGTCGTTGGCCGGCTTTTGTGGATGTGGTCACCGAGTATTGAGGTCTGTTGGCCAGGTCGACCGACAACCCTTTTAATTTTGAATTTGGCTTGTACCAACCGTCTTGGTCATTTTCTCGCTGCCACATGGCATCCCATGACTGGTCCACGTGGTAGCCTTTCATTGGCTGATGAATCCAACTCATCGTTGACTATGCATGCTGATGTAACCACCATGTCAATGCTAACTGTGCTGCCATTGGACTATATGAATGTTGAGGTCACCTGCCACATCAGATTCCATGTCATGTTATGTCAGCTCACCAACTATGTTTCCACATCATCGTACGAATTCCACGTGGTTGTATGGACCTACCACATGGCACTTCCTCACTAGTCCGCATGGCGGTCTAAAAGTGCCAAATTTGAGTGACACATGGCAGCCCCTAGTGTTGCCACATCAACATGGTAACGTCATCATGATGTTAGGATGACATCATCCTTGCACAATCAGTTGCTGACGTCAACAATATGGATGCTTAGTCAACCTTTGACTTTGACAGGTCAACCTTGAACTTTGACCATCCATATCTCCTTCATTCTAGCTCTGTTTGATGAGCCGCTTGCATCATTGGAAATATTGCAATGACCTCCTAAACTTGGCACTGGTTTGACGAGATTCTGAGAAATTCAATTTTGACCCTCTTTTGGCTTTTAGTACCATCCTGAGTCGCTTGAAACATTTCTGGACTTTCTGGGTCATAGCCTGAGCCTCCTAGATCACTTATTGTACCATGATGAGCCAAAAGTGTGGTTGTTTTTTCACTCATGTATTGTATTGGACCGTGCTTAGATGTTTTATGTATTGGTTGGGGGCCTATGCAATATCTCCAGACCCCATGTGGTCGATCATGACCTATCCTTTTAGTCGTCATTTCAAGATAGGAATTTCTTTTATGGCTACAGTCGACTACCCCTTGATGTTGTTAACTCTTCATCATGTCATTCATTTATGATCTAGATTCACATGCAAGCATCTTGGGGTGGATATACTAGGACACATGATCTAAGGGAGCTACTGATATCTCTTACCCCTTTGTATATGATGTAAACGTGTTTCTCTTTGTAAAGGTTGTCACACCTATGTATAACACACTTATTCTATTCCTAAGCATAGATCCCTATCTTATGTGTTCATCACACTTTTTTCATCTACTATGAGAGATGATTCTATAAATTCTCACTCAGTTTCACATCTCTCGATGTAGTCTCACATTTATCATGAAAATACACATATCTTGAGGCTTTGGTCACATCCTCTTAGGCACATTTGGGCTATTATTGCATACATGGACAACCTCTACACATGCCATGTTGGATATTGATGAGTGAACTCCTTTTTCATCACTTTTGGATATGTTCCTTACATGATTTGAGGGATGACCCACACATGTGGACTTTGTGATAGCCATGGGGGTGTTTTTGGTGATGATTTGACTTGGGGAGGCATCTTCCTTGTCTTATGGAGCATCTTTTCTTAATTTTAGGGCTTGGTCATACCTTGGATATTCCTTTTGAGCATTCCTTGAGCATGTTTTGAGGAGGCCATCCACTTTTGAGGTCCTTCTCCACCTTTTCATAAGGTCATTCCACTTAGAGGATAGAAATGTTGGAGTTTGTCTTGCTTGTGAGAATACTTCACTGTGTTTTGAGGCCTCCACTGCACTCTTTCCATGGAACAATGGGCTAGGAAAGAAAACCGACCCCATTCTTTGTGGGATGTCCCTCTCTCACGAGGGTTTTATGTACATGTGACATCATTTGATTATGTATTGACTTAGTCTCTTTCTTTGTGTGGATCACAAGTCATATTTGTTAGTATTCTAGGCTAATTTTAGGAAAAATAATTAATAAAAAATGAGAATGATGTAAAATCCTCCTCTATAAATAGGGGCACTCCTCTCATTCCAAATTGTTGTGAATTCCTGGATCATTTGTGACTATAGTTAATATAAGATCTCCCTTTTGAAGTTTTAGTGTCAATTCTTGGAGATTTCTCTTTCTTGGTTATCTTCTTGGTGAATTTAATATTTGCTATGGTGATTCAAAACTTCTACTAATCTTTGAATATCAATCCATTTGAAGATTTACTATAACACTTAGAGAGGAGTCATTCTATGGTTTGTTCCTTCCTTCTTCTCTTATTAACTTCGGTATGTGTGTAATCCATTGCTTTGTTTTTCCTCTTGGTTCCTTGACAAGGGCACGTAAGTATTTTGTTCAAGTTATAGTTGATCTTGTTGGTGAATGTTTTTTCCTTTGATAAATCCCTTCTTGTAGGGCCTTGGAACTCTTGGCTTATCTTGATTAGGTTGGGAATTATTCTTCCCTTAGGGTTCTAATATCTTACCCTAGTCCTTAAGATATAAGTGACCAATTCTTAGAGGGGCATACTTATTGACCCCATAATCCCTAATTGGATAAAAAATGAACTATTGTTATCTCCAACAAGCAACAAAAAAACCTTAAA
>JASDQU010735954.1:227116-253019 GCA_032191745.1 Picea mariana | reverse complement strand
TATATTTCCGAAAAAAGGATAGGGTGTTGAATAGAATAAGTTGACTTGAGTTGTGAAATGACAAGTTCAAAATCTAGACTCACTATCAAGTGGTGTATGCCTAAAGAGGATGCTTTGGTGAGAAGTTCGATTATGACACTATATTAAACACCATTTTTTGTTGTACGGTTGAGATATATGCCTCCAAAACTTACTATGTCGTTGGTGGGTGAAATGATTACCCATGCAGTGGAAGCGATATTCCAAGAGATGCGAATGGCTCCATCCATATATCCAAAATAAGGTGAGGGAAATAACGACATATGCAACTCAAACATTAACAAGGATAAGTAGATTGAAAAAGAATGTCACACAAAGAGGAAAACAAAATAAACCATAGCACACTATAATACATATGGTACAAAAGCACTAGATATTGGTGGCCACCCACCTATTCCAAATTCCAACTAGCTCATCTTGACAGTTTTTAGTTCATCACGTTTCTTTGTAATGGGGACACTTATTTGTAATTATGGGTTCTTCACTTCTGAGGATGTATTGAAGCCCTACACATCATCCAGGTGGATATTGGTGGCCTCCCATCTAGTCCAACTGGCCTATTTTGGCATTTTTCATCTTAATACATCTTTCTGTACTTCTGGGGTTGTTTTGAGGCCCTAAACAAAGCTTTTTTAATTGTAGATAGAGTTAGAGTTTGACATCATAATGTGTATTTTTTGAAACTACCTTTACAATGGGCTATCACATGCCTAAAGCAAAGATCGCAAGCAAAAGTTACGACCTCGGGAAGTTGATGTACTAACTTACCCCAACGGGGCCCACATGACTATTGGCGATTCATCTCCTAGGGTTAGGTTTTTGGATGTTTAGGATTTTGGCATTCATGTTTATTGTAAAAATTCCTTCAGAGCCTCATTGTATGCATCTTCTTGCGAATGAGAGTAGTCGTCACATCTCTTCTCAAAGATAAAGCTGCCATCATTCCAACGAGTCTTGCACTCTGTATTTTCCATATTTTCCGAAACCACATTTTTCGAGACCGCATTATATTTAGGTGGTTTTTTGGCACATGGTTTCTTTGTCGATGGTTTTCTATTTCCGGTTAAGGAATTATGGTTTTGGACTAATCCAGGTCATTGGGTTAGGGTTTTGGATGCCGCTGGCTCCTATATGTATTTTGTATTGTAAACATTGTAACACAATGAATGAATATAGAATATGTTGGTTTTCCCGGTTTGGGTTTCCAAGGGAAAAATATCTGTGTAATGTTTGTATTTGCCGTTGTATCTTTTCTGTTCTTTTTTGAATATTTGTTTTCAATAGATATTGTACAAGGTTAGAATTTACACCGATAACAGATTACCTTGATAGTATGCTATCTTGTAGGCTCCTCTTTTAAGAACTTGTTTAATTATATAGAGACCATGCCATAAGTGTTTGAAATTACCCACTCCTAACTTGTCACGGTCTTGGTCATAGACCAAAACTAAATCACCTTCCGAGAAAGGTTGAGGGTGTATTTTTTTATTGTATTGGTGTTTGACATGCTTTTGGTGATACTCAGTGGCCATGATGGCTTTGTGACATCGCTCATCAAGGAGGGATAAATATATAAGTCATTCTTCCTCTACGGAAGTGTCAAGTAGGAGTTCAACAACTAGCTTGAGGGAAGGGAGCTCGCATTTGATGGGAAAAAATACCTCCAAGCCATAAATGAGTTGGAAGGGTGTGAAACCAGTGGCATTTTTGGTAGGCGTTCGATATGCCCATAGGGCCGAGAATAACATTAAATGCCAATTGTTTTTAGTTTTTCCTATCATTCTTTGGAGCATTTGTTTGAGTACCTTATTGATGGACTCGACTTGATCATTTTCTCGAAGATAATAGGGAGATGAGTGTTCTTGGTCAAAATGCAACAGAGTAGATAATTCCATCATCATGCTATTACAAAAATGTGATGCATGATTGGTCACAATATATGTAGGCACACCGAAATGTGCGATGATATGATTGAATACGAACAATGCAACAATCTTGGTGTCGTTAGAAAAGGTGGGCATGACTTCTGCCCATTTTGTGAAATAATCAACGACCACAATAATGTAATTATGACAAGTGGAAGAAGGGGGTTTACACATGGTGAAATTGATACCCCATTTAGTGAACGAGCCAACCATGACGAATGGATGTAAATTAGTGGGGTGATCACGCATTTTTTTAGAAAACAATTGACAAGGGTGTCATTTTTGTACCGCATTTATACAATCTTTAAAAATTGTGGGCCAAAAATATCCTACGCATAAGATCTTCTGTGCAATGGCTAACCCAGATAAATTTCCACCACATTCTCTAGAGTGGTATTCATTGAGGATTAATTCATCTTTAGAATGGATGACACATTGGCATAACATCATATCTACCCCACGACGATAAAGAGTATCATCGACGATGAGATAGTTTCAGGATTGATGGTGTATGCGATGATGGTCATCCTCAGATAGATCAGGCCACAAATGTTGGGTTTGGAGATAAACCAATATGTCTCCATACCAAGGATCGTACGAGTTGATGTGAAAAAAATATTCATCGGGAAATGAATCTTGTACCACAGATTCATCAAAGGCTCGAGGAATATCGATCATTAATTCTGTGAAGATCAAGGATTTTTTGGATTTAGGGGTGGAGAATTCAAGATCCTATAAAAGGATGATCCATTTAGAGTATCGACCTCCCAATAGCTGGCGTGAAAAAATATATTGCATTGGATTTGCATAAGAGACAATGGTGGTGGTTTGGAGTAGAATATAATGCTAGAATCACTGGACAACGTAAACAAATTCCAGCACCAACTTCTCCACATAAGGGTATCGAATTTAGGCACCAACTAAGCCCTTACTGAGATAGTAAATAACATGTTCATTATGTTAATCATCACTCTAGACTAATACCATTCCAATGGTAGTACCGAAGTTTCTAGATATAGAATGAAATCTTTATTGTCATCTGGAGGTTTGAGTAATGGTGTGGATGTAAGAGCCTACTTCAAATGATCAAAATACCATTGATCCTGTTCATCCCAAATAAAAGGTACACCCTTTTTCAATAATCGTATGAAACCTTTGGTGACTTTGACATAATTGGCAACATAACACCTAAGAAAGTTTGCTTTCCTTTTCAAACTTTGAAGTTGGATTATAGAGGTGGGGGGAGGCAAGTTGATGATTGCCTCAACTTTGAGGGGATCAACTTTGATCCTAAATTTGAATACAATGAAGCCAATGAAAAAACCGGACTCCATGACAAAAATACATTTGTGTGGGTTTAGGAAAATTTTGTAATAATGACAACGTACAAAGATTTGGTGTAGATGATCTACATTTTTTGGCTGCTTGCGAGACCAGGAAGGGAGATCATCTAGGTAAGGCTGTACAATATGTCTAATTTCATGGAAGGAATAAGACATGGCCCACTGGAATATTGCACCAAAAACACACACACACATATCTACTTTATCACAACATATCACCCCGATTCATATGGACAGACATAAAGGGTAAATCTGGTGATTGAAGATGGTGAGTCGAGACACAAACAATTTAGTGCGCCTATTCCAGTGGGTCGGAGCATATGTGACTATTGGGATGGTGAGATGAGGCACAAACAATTTAATGCATCTATTCTTGTAAAGTGTATCACACTCAAGTTATTAATAGAATATTACATTGTTGTGCATTGATAGACTCAGAGGAACATAGATGGGGGGGCTGAACTCCACTGAAAAAGGGAAAAGGGGGGCGGGGGTATTTTAATAACATTTCTGAAAAGTGTAATTTATAGATTATTATTTATCCTAAGTTTCCAAGGGATGGGAATGAGTCACCAAGTGGATAAAGTTAATTTTGAAGGTGACAAGTGTCAATTTAAAGGCATGCAATATATATTGCTAGCCCTAGTGTAATTTGAGGATTATCACTCATTTGGGAAAAAAATATCCATGGTTTTCCTCCATTGTTAAGAGGAATATAAGTTTATAGTTTGGTTGTAATTATGGTAATGGCTTAACCATGTGCTTGGGAAAATCTTGGCATGATTGAAGAATTGAGTTGGCAGGCCCATAGTTTATCTAAGAGGTGGGTTGTTAGGCCCATGAGCAATCTCTCCAGGTGAGAGATTAGATAGGAATTGTTCCCTGGTGCACTTGGAATTAGTTGCAGTGCTCTAAGACTTACTGATCCAACTTGTTGTTGAAACCCTATAAGGGAAGTGGGAAGCTGAAGGATTGTTGAGCAGAGAAGAGGCACACTTCCTGGGGTGGCATGTGGGGAATGAGGGACTGCAGACTAGTTAAAGTAGTTGACACCTTGGAATGAACAATTCATATGTTTTCTAGACCATAGACTAACACTAGGAACCCTTTTACCCTAGTGGAGTTCATGCCCCAACTCAGGGGTGACTTGTTGCTGAAATATTATAAGCAACAACGTCTATGTCTTGGAGGAACGTTTGAGTCACGTGCGTAGTTGGTGACTTTTCCTAAAAGATAAGTGTTCTTATATGCTTGTTTTCTTACTGCGTGCTTATTCATTTGTGTCTTCTATGATCTATTTTTTCATAATGTTGTATATGAATAATGGTTGTTATTATGTTAATGTTGTCTATTCTATAAGTGTGATGTGAGTATTTAGCATAGTATTCGTATATGCTGAGTATGCTAGTTGATAAGTAATTTTTGATTAAGATAATCCTAGTAATTGGTCAAGATCTTCCCTGGGGAGGCTAGAAGTACTGTGTGTGGAAAGGGGTCTGTGTGCATAAGTGACTGGATTCACAGTGTGCATAGGAACATAGCCTGGACACACAAGAAAGTAAGACCTGTAAGTGAGATCAAAAAATCTATGTACGCCATGGTATTCGTGTTCTCCATTTGGTTTGGTACATATTTTTTATTCAATTTACTTCTGTTGTTATATCTGTATAAACAGAAGGGGATGTGGTGTGGAAAAAACCAGTTTGGGTTGTGCGCATTTCCTCGAGTGATTCCACACAATTTAATGTTAGCTGCGCACTAGAAGTTTGATGTATCACTGCTTTGCGGTAAGCTGGTTAACGTTACATTACTGTGTCAAAGATGAAGTTGAAAGGATTTGTGTCATGTGGCTCGGTTTGGGAGGTTGGGGACGTTACAGAAACAATGCCTCTTTTGTTTCATGAGTTGACAAGCCACCATCATATGACTCATATATGGAATTAAGATTTGTCTCTATATCCAATAATTCTTGTTCATCACGACTTCGTTTTTTTATTTTCCCAATCTATAATAGCTCGCTTAACCTTTTTAAGGTTTGATACAATGATCTAGATTATTTTGAGAACGATATGAAGGTATAAATACAATAGATATATAACAAGGAAATACACAGAGATATGGAAATAAACACAGTAATATAGTAAAGCTCATATTTTATTAATGAATCTCTGAAATTCAAAAGATTGTAAATGAAAAAGCGCACAAGCTAGCTAGAATGGTGGTAGCTTATCTCTAAGGAGAGATGTGTCATCTACACTCATTCGAAAGAAGTTGATTACAATGGGGCTCCAAAGGATTTTTTAACATAAATTACAAATGAAAAAACCATAAACATCCAAAAACCTAACCCCGAGAGATGAAACACCAAAAGGTTTGTGGGCCTCGATGGGGGTAGTTGATACGTCAACTTCCTGAGGGCGTAAATTTTGCATATGAACTCTGTTTGGGGTGATTGAAACCTCTCCAGAAAGGTGTATATGAGTAAAACACATTTTGTTTTTCCTAGCATCTATCTTCAACCACATGTTAGGTGTTTTCGAGCAAAAAAACAATCAAAACGGCCCTGAAAGTTTGGGACTCGAAAAACCGTAGAAAAACTACCAAGATGTAAAACTATAATTTGAGCTAGTGGAATAGGTGGGTGGCCACCATTTTACACTTGGACCATTAATCCCCCCTTAGGAAGCAATTTTATCCATTGTATGAAGTGACTCCATTAGATGACATAACTTCTCCTGAATATGACTCCTGATGAAGAAACTACCCTGCTTTGATGACCTGATATAATTTGATGGTTTGTTGGTGGGTGTTTTTTGTCTTGGTGTCTATGATTAGATAAACTATCACATACTCGATGCAATACGGATTGAGTTATGTAGGGGCCAATTTCTTGACCATGTCTGAAGTGTCTAGAGAGGTGGAAAATATGGTTGGAGTAGTTCCACATTAAATATCGGGTGCAAGCCAAGGAAAGTAGGAATACTTAATTCAAAAGCATTCTGACCCAACCTTGGTGATGGTGTAAGGCCTATATCAGAGTGGTCATATATTTTGATGGGATCACGTGAGGTTATATTTATGAAAATGAAACCATACCTTATCTCCCACATGGAATTTGTGTGGTACTCGATGTTGATCATGGAACTGCTTGTACTTAGCATTGGATTTCTGCACAATATCATGAAATTGTTTTTGGATGTGATGGATGCACTCAAACAATTTGGTTTCCTGATCAACCTTGGTATGAGCATGGGAGGACCCTTTCTGTGTGGCTACAATGGGAAGAGCTATGTCAATGGGAGCCAATGGTTGGAACCTTAAGCACACTTGAAAAGGGTTGTGGCCAATAGAGTTGTGGAGGGATTTGTTGTAGCTATGTTGAACATAAGGAAGGATTTCATCCCATGTGCTTGGATGTTTGGAATTGTACATCCTTAGGATATGGACAAGCATCCTTTTGACTACTTCTATTTGGCCATCAGTCTATGGGTGGAAGACATTCGATTTGGTCATCTTGGTGTCCATCATCGACCATAGGCTGGACCAAAAATTGCTCTGGAACCTACTGCCTCAATTAGAGATAATAGTTTGTGGGATCCCAAAATGAACCCAAACATGTGTAAATAAGAGCTTGGTGGTGGCCTCAGTTGTGATGCTCTTCTTGCAGGGTGCCAAAAATGCCATCTTAGAGAATTGATCAACGACCATGAAGACACAGTCATTCCCATGCTTGGTTAAAGGTAGACCATACATGTAGTCCATGGAGATGGACTCCCAAGGCCTATCCAGAGTAGGTAGAGGGGTGTATAGCCCCTGTTTCTTGCTGGAGGGCTTAGCAATGGTGCAGGCAATGTAAGATTTGATGTACTTGCGAACATCTTGTCGAATATTCATCCAATAAAAATTCTTTTGCAATACTTCCATTGTATTTTCTACACCAAAATGTCTCACTTCCCGGTTGTAATGAGATTCCTAGATCAGATTTGCATGCTCACTTGAAGGAACACAAAGATGGATTAGATGGCATAACAGTCGATCCTGGAGATGAAATTATGGAACTATTTTTCCTGCGCTCAATGTCTGATAGGCAGTAGCAAAGTTAGAGTCATTATTGTATAATTGTGTCCATCCATATGTCTCATCTCCACATGAGTTAAGAACTGTGGTTAGCGCTTCCACCGGGGGTTGACTAAGGAAATATGTGACATGGTTGGTGCTACCCTTTTTGTACTTTATATTCAAGTGGAATTATTGTAGGTACGTGGACCACTTCTGGTGGCAGTAATTTTTTAACTTTATTTGTGTCTGCATGAATTGCAAATTTCTATGATCAGTTTGGATGATCGTTTCCTACCCCAAAATGTAATGCTTCTGCTGTTGACATGCCTACACAATGGAGTACATATATTTTTCATAGGTGTGGTATCTTCGAACACCATTATATATATTTTCACTGTGATAGGCTACTGGATGCCCGTGTTGAGTGAGGACTACATTGATAGCATAATCTGAAGCATCTGTCTCAATCTCAAATGGTTGTTGCAAGTCTCACAGAATGAGGACTGGTGCTGAGTAGAGGTGGAATTTAAAATCCTCGAATGCTTTCTGTTGGGGCATGGATCACACAAACTTGGCCTTCATGCCACCTTTGATCACCTATATTAGGGCCCACTAAATATGAGAGAACCCTAACAAAAACTATCGGTAGAAATTGGCAAGGCCTAAGAAGATGTGGATCTCGATCATTTTCTTCGGGGCTGACCTATCACGGATGAATTGGATCTTGGATAGATCCACATGTACACCCTACTCATCCACAATATATCCAAAATATTGGATTCTATACATGTCGAAAGAACGATTCTCCAAATTGGAATATAAATTGCGCTATCGTAGGGTGCCCAAGACCTATTGAATATGCTTCAAATGTTCCTCCCAAGTTTTTCTGAAGATGAGGATGTCGTCCAAATATAAAACCACAAAGGATTTTGTGAATGGTTGTAATATATCATCCATCATCCACATGAATGTGGTCAGGGAATTATTTAAGCCAAAAGGCATGACCAACCACTCAAAGAGACCTTATTTAGACTTGAAAGTTGTCTTTCACACATCAGTTTTCTCAATCGATACCTAGTGGTAGCCTGACTTCAGATCAATCTTATTGGAAAACTTGGCTCGCTTGAGCTGATCGAGAAGATAATTAATCTGAGGAATTGGGTATCGGTTCTTGACTTTGATCTTGTTCATGGCTATGCAATCAATACAAAGTTTCGATGTCCCTTCCTTCTTATGTACTAGGAATATTGGGATCGTGCAAGGTGAGGAGATTGGTCTGATGTGGCCCTTTAGAATTATCTCTTGGATCTAGCGTTTGATTTATTCATTATCCATAACATAACACTTGTATATAGGGCCATTAGGTAGAGGAGCACCAGGTTTCATATCAATTGAGTGCTTTACCTGATAGTGCACATGAACCCCAGTAGGCGAGGCGAATATGTCTTTATACTCCTCTACTATTTTGTCCATTTGTTGCTACTGTGTAGAGGTTTTGGCAGTTGCAATGACCTTCCATTCACATTTTGATTGAACTATACGGAGGAAAAATCTCTTGTTCTGAGAGACCACCTTTTTGCACTACTTGATGGAGATCAAAGAGACTGCAGTATTTGGGACTGCCTCCGGTACCATGTAGATTTGATCTCCCAAAGTAATAATGACACTACAAGGCCTAGATTCATAAACAATATGACACTTCCACATATATGGTTTTCCTAGAAAAACATCACAAACTTAAAGGGGGGAAACATAACACAATACCTCATTTTTGAAGGGTTTGATGTCGTAGTGTAGGTGACATTGTTGGATGATGTGGATGTCTCATCCTTGGTTGAGCCAACTAGTGGTGTATGGTTGAGGATACACTGTTGTTGTCAGGTTCAACCTCTTGAAAACCTCTCCTAAGATCAGGTTCTTATGTCTACCACTGTCAACAATAAAATGGAGTGAGGTTCCCTTCACCCACATCTGGGAGTGGAAGAGAGGCTCCCCTTCTTTAGGCTCCTCTAGTTCCTTTGGTTGGAATTTTGTCGTAGTAATGGTGACACTGGGTTCTACATCAATGATTCGTCTTCCCTTTTCCAATTCTGAATTAGAGTCTGAGTCAACATATGAACCTAGGGATTTCGTCTTAGTGAGAAATCATTGTTTGGAGCGAAATTCATCAATATTGTGCCAAGGGATTTTCTGGAACTCACACCACTTTCTAGTCTCCTTCTTCGAATTCCCATTTCCCTTCTTTTCTCTTGGCTTGGGATGGTTATCCTTGGACTGACCATCCTTTCTCTTTCCTTTGGAATGGGAGTTAGGGCCACCCTTGCCATAATTTGGTTGTTGCGGATTTGCATACTCGAACTCTTGCTTTTTCTGCTACTTAAATATTTGCTCGATTTTAACAACATATCAATAAGTGACTCTCAATGATGAAATGTCCAACAAATCCATTTATGTTTGGATGTACCTGTGTAGAACCCCACGATATTTTAGGGACATATGTCATTCAAAGTATTTCATACCCATATTGGTGCACAAGGTACATAATGTATTTGTCAACTCTGGCATTGTTTGGCCCCTCTCTTGGCGTAGTGTGGTCCATATCATGTATTGGTCATCATAACTTCCAACAAGGTAATATTGTTCCTTGAGGGCATTGAAAAAATCCTCCCAATTGTGTCCTAGCCCAAAAATTGCAGGCTCATCCTCGACATGTTTCTCACAGTAAGTGTCCCTCCTATCTTTAACATGGGGAAGGGCCTTAAAGAGCGCAAAGGTGATTTTTTTAATGTTGAAAAAATTGTGGATAGCGAGATAACCCTCTAGTAGAATTAAACATTTTTCCAAAGAGTCGACATCTATCTAGCCTTCAAATAAAGGAATATCAAAGTTAAATTGTAACTTGATGGGTGTCACACCTCCGAAGTGATTGTTGGTTGAAGGTTCCTCTGTTGTTGTCGATGGTCATTGAAGGATCTGGGTGAAATTATCCATCATCTCGTTCCTCTATTGCACAAGGCATTCCTTGAGAAATAGTTTGAAAGAATCTCATTCCCCATCGTCCCTATTTTCTTCCACTATGGCAGGTTTCTTGGCCGGACCAGAGCGATTTTCCTTAAGATAAACAAGCTTGAGACCCAACTCTCTATACCCTAAACTCGTCAGGGACATGCACTAAGAACGACAAGGAGTATATTCCTCTGATACCACTGATCCAGATTATTTTGAGAACGATATGAAGGAAGAAATATAACAAAGATAACAAGGAAATACATAGAGATATGGAAATAAACATAGTAATACAATAAATATCATATTCTATTAATGATTGTCTGAAGTACAAAAGATTGTAAATGAAAAAAGAACACAAGCTAGCTAGAATGGTGGTAGATTATATCTGGGGAGAGATGTGTTGGCTACGCTCATTCGCAGGAAGTTGATTACAATGAGGCTCCAAAGGAATTTTTAACATAAAGAAGAAAGAGAAAACCCTAAACATCTAAAACCCTAACCCCAAGAGATGAAACACCAAAAGGTTTGTGGGCCTCTATGGGGATAGTTGATATGACAAATTTTCGAGGGTGTAAAGTTTGCATACGAACTTCATTTGGGGTGCTCGATACCTCGTCAGAAAGGTCTAGCTGAGGAAAACACATTATGTTCATCCTAACATCTACCTTTGGCTACATGTTAGGCACTTTCGAGCCAAAAAAACTTTGTTTAGGGCCCCATAACGCCCCCAGAAGTTTGGGATCTGGAAAAATGTAGAAAAATTGCCAAGATGTGTAATTTGAGCCAGTGGAATAGGTGGGTAGCCACCAAAGTCCACTTGGATCATACAAATTGAACAATATAAGACTCCTCTGAATTTGGATCAAAAGGCACCCACAACTCCTTTACCAGATCGATGAAGCTTTCCTCCTTTAACCATTCCGTGTTGAATTTGAAGGGACTAGCTAGATTTCTCCTCCCCTTTTCTACTTCCAAAAAGATGGGATAATGATCTAATTCCCCTTCCATTCCCACCAATTTCCTCATCTGTAAGTGACCCTCCAATAGTTTGTAAGAGACCAAAAATCGGTTTAGATGTCTTACAACCCTCTCAGCCCTAACTCGTTTATTCCTCCAGGTAGGAATGAGTCGAACATGGGCTATGTCTAATATCCCTTTATCTTCCAATATATTTTGAAAGAAATATGATAGGGGATGTGATCTTTCTCGGGGACCCCAAACTTCAGTTGATCCCAACGAAAAGTTTAAGTCCCCCCCTATGATCAGGGCATACGAAATGAAAAAGGACTTACTCAACATATTTTCCCAAAACTGAACACGATCAAGATAAGGCCCATATATATTTACCACTGAGAACTATATCCCTAAGTCAGACAAAAGTGTATCAACTCTTAAGCCAGACTCAATTCCCAACAAGTTTATAAATTTCATTTTTTTTTTGTTCCAGCCTAAAGTTAGTCCCCCAGATCGACCTATGGCATCCAGGCTTGAGAAGCTCCAACTCAATAATAAATATTCAAGAAGGGATGAACATCATAACTTGTCCCCAAGGTTTCCTAAATAAAAATGATGCTGGGCTGGTTGGAATCCACCAACCTTTTAAGGGCTAATTTTTTAGATGGGCTCGCCACACCCATACAATAAAAATAAATAATTTTCATGGGGGAACCCATCCTAGGGTTGTCGATGCTCTAAGTGCCCCCTTTATGAATAACTACTTACTCATGGAAAGGTCCATAAGGGCCTATTTCTGGGATTTATAGGAAAGAGACTTTTTCCCCCTCCTTGGGCCCCTAGTGGGTGGGATAGGGTTAAGACCAAGACCTTCAGGTTTGTTGGGAAACATAGTGGAGGAGGTAGAGGGAATAACTTGATTCCTCAATTGGTAGGTAATGGTCTCCTCCTATGAATCCATCAAAGAACTAGATGTTTCAAAAAATTTAATAGTAGAACAAGACTTCTGGGGGGAGGGAAAAGAACATAGAGTGAGTGGGGAACTGAAACTTGGACAAGTGGGTTGGATTTCCTTAAGAGGAAAGGAGAAATTTTTCAGTGACCCCACCCAATCTTTGCCTAAAAGAGATAAATAATTTATTAAAATGTCAATGGTGGGAAGAGCAATGGAATGCATACCCATATGATCTACAGATTCCCCTTATGTCATCCTGGCTTGTGGACTTTTCGAGCAAGTTGAAGTTCTAAGACATACATCTGCCTTTTTAGTGGAGGATATTGACCCAAATTTTATTACATCTCCTAATTGGCCATGAGAAGCAAGATATGGATCTTTCACGTACCCCCCCACTGATTGTTTAGAGAGATATTCCCTTTTCGACACCGATCTCTTCTTTGAAGTAGCCGAGCGTGACCTATCTGATTTCTCGTGGAGAGGAAGACTGTACTGATTTGTAATGTGCCCATACTGATGACATCTTTGACATCGAAAGGGGACTCCATCATAATCCAGTTTGTTTTTTAGAGACTTCTCCCTAGAGATTAGTTCCAATTCTTCAATCAGACCCTCCCAAATGTCCAAGGACACCAAAATCCTGGCCACTACCATCTCCCTGAATTCTAATAAGGACATGTTTGCATCCAAAAAGGTCCCTAAAAAATCCCTAACTCTGAAAATCGTTTCTTTGTCCATAACTCCATAGGCAGCCCTGGAAACCTAACCCAAATCAGAACAACATCCATTCACTCACGACTTGCATTGAATAAAGGAGACCATTTTTTCAAAATGATAGGAGTGGAATCAATGCTCCAAGTCTGCCGAAGAATCCAATCTGCCTCGAAAGCCAACCTGAACTTGAAACAAAACCAACCTCGATTTAGGGTTTGAATAAAATGAGCCTTTCCTAGGGTGGATGTCGAGGAGTAGTTTTCCCATTCCTTTAACACATTGATGTTGAAATGACACCTATGTGCCATGCCCACCAAATCCAAAGCCACCATATCCACAACCTTGTGATATTATATATCAACCCCAATAACCAGTTTGGCTTCTCCTTTATTATTGACACACTTATTTTTTCGTTGCCTTAGGGAGGAATTCTAAGACAAGGAAGATTTTCCTGCTAGGACTAAGGACAATTCAGTAGGGTTTCCATCTTCCAAAAAACATTCTAGGCCCAAAACTCCACGACTTTAGAGCTGGGAGCTGAAGAAACAATCACCAAGTTGACAAAAGATGTCAGACCCAACAAACCACCACTACCAAGAGATATACTTGGAACCATCTCAGGAAGGGAAAAGAAACCCAACGAATCTCCACCAAAAATATATAATGCAGGAACCGACCCTAGGAATATTAGATCTGAGATCCCTACATCTCCAAAAAGTTATGAAGCTAAACCCACCCCATATTCCATCCAAACAGATGGGAGTAGGGAAACAGGTCCTGGTGTAGCACAAGGGTTTACTTTGAAAGGGAAACTCCCACCTACAAGAGCCATAACTGGGTTGTGCCATCCCAAGCTTATCTCTGAACTCAATACTTGTGGGTTCGATAGCCCAGAAGGGAAGAAATGCGACATAAATGATCCCACCAAATGACACAAACCTGAAGACAAGAAATCATGAACCACGAACCTCCCCTCCATCGTCGGTTTGGGAATAAATTGCTCCGACCTAGGTGAGGCAGTAGGTCGTCACCTAGGTCAGAGAAATTTATTCCCCAACCGAGATGATGTTAGCGCATGAAACTAATCCTGGACCAATTTTCTTTAATTCGGTCTTGGATTCATCTATAACTTGAAATCCACTAACGATGAAAAGGGGGATTGAATTTTTTTCGGTCATGTTATTTTGTGTAGAATTCAACAAAACCAATCCATTGCAACCCTGCAATAGAATGTATTATTGAATTCAGTAAATTATTACTATTTCTAGCAAATATACTTAATAGAACCCATACATTCAGAGAGACATACCCTCACAAAGCAATCGTGAAAGCACAACCTTAAAAGAGAAGCCACCATAGTTTTATCATTAGTTTATGTATTTCATGACTACTTGTTGAATTGTATTCTCAGTTGAAGGGCATGTGTTTTTGTAAAAATCCTATGTGAGACCAACCTCACAACATGGAACTATAGTTAATATGAATGTGATTCCTATCATAAACATAGCAAATGAATTAATAATATCAAAATCCCCGTTCCTCATCATCTTGCACCTTTTTTTTCTTCAAGTTACAGAAATCCACACACACTTTCACTTCACTTTCTGATAGAATGTACACTCGAGCGACGATGGACATAAGGCCATTATGTAAATTTATAACACTCTTTCATAGACCATGCCATAAGAAAATTGTTAAATACATTAAAAATGCGGAATTCTAGTAACAGTGAAATATCGCTAACCAATCAAATGATTGGTTATGTGCAATTCTATCCAATGACATTCGAGGACTCAAGTTGTCTCAATATAAGAGCAACAACATACAATGTCTGCATTATACTAAGCTTAGATCACTATAAATGAAATTCCACAAATTATGAATATTCTTGCAACCAACCAATTTACATATGATACATTTGTATTGAGTTTCAATGTGGTTTTGATTGCGTTCTAAGGACAATTTTATATGAACCTTGGAATAGATTTACCAAGAGTTGGAATTCGATAAGATTAAATCTTTCCACGCATATATAGAAGAGTATATAAGTTATACAAAACTTTCGAACATATCTACAATATCTACATAATGAATTAATATAGGAGTTTGTTTATCTACAGGGACTCCATCATAATAGAAATATTGTATTTATTTATTATTGCAAAACACCATGAACTTCAATTTATAACAGATACGCAATATATATTCAGACTTGAGTATCTTCCATCTCACTCATACACTAGGGAGATATAGTCACTTCATGTTATGGTGAATCAATTCCACATTAGAATTTGAAAATTTTATAAATAAAAATTTGAAAATTTTATAGATAAGAAAATAAATTTGTTTTCATAAATAAATATAAATAATATGAAATTTTATGTAAAGTATGAAAAAGTGCATCATATTAATTGCTAGCTTTAAAATGCACCAAATAATGCATCAAAACAAACTACAATTAACTATAGTTGACCATCTAGCGAAAGATAATCCCTAGCCGGAGGTAGGAACTAATAAACAAAGAACTTCATTATTCATTCTAAACCAAATGATTTGGTATATGAAATGCTCCTTATGGGATCTTACATGTTATAAATATAATGGAATATTTTGAGTGCTTAAATTACTAAATAACTTCCCTTAAAAAGAGGGGAGGTATCTTTTTAATAATGGCCGATATGAGGTATCTATGCATAAAAGAGTGGGCCAAATAAATAGTTATTAGAAATGGTTGGATATAGAAGAGCTATCTTTTTAATAATTACCAATATGAGTATCTATGCATAAAATAGTGAGCCAAATAAATAAATATAGTTATTAAAAATGGTTGGTCATATTAGAATCATTGTGTCAAAGGAAAAATAAATGTCACATTAATTATATGAACTAGTTGACCTACATGGAAGGAAAAGAAGGGTCAATTTGATATCCTCAAGTTAGAGTTTATATAAAAACTCATACATGTATCATTGAATTGGTATAAATCCACTTGTAGATTGCATTTGATTATGTCAAGTGGAATGATTATTATAAAAAAGATGGAATACATATGAAATCATAGAAAATATTAAAAGTATTTATTTATTTATTAATTAATTAGAGAATTTTAAAATTACAATATATAGGTATGAATAGAAATGAAATTTAAAACATGAGTGACTACTTGGGCATGTTTCTTTTTCTCTTAATACGATTAGAGTATGAATAGAAATGAAATTTAAAACATGAGTGACTACTTGGGTATAGTTTTTTTTAAGGAGAACTACCTTATTATGCGAAGGATGTATCATCACTCCAAACAAGGCAATGATAACTTGTGATTACTAGTTAATTGACTTTGGAAGGAAGTCAACAAGTTTGAAGGACTTAGTGATATTTATATTATGAATATAGATTAGTGATGGTTTCACACATAATTCTCATATATTATGTATTGTGGATTATAATATTTATGACTTTGTATGGTGATACTTGTTCACTAGAGAGAAGGTCTTGACATGTTTTGATCAAGTAAAGGTTTAGTAAGACAAATATAGTAGAGGGTTTGATATCAAAGAAGACTTAAAGAAGTTGTGTTATGATTTTTTCTTATTTTGTGAATGACCATAACTTCGGGATGAAGTTTCTTGAAGGGTGGGTGTATGTAACACACCATGTTTTGGCCTTAGGTATTTAGAACTTTGATTTTACCCATATTAGTAATTTATTACTTAGCATCTATTTGGGATCAATGAAACTAATATAGACATTTGAGATATGCACATTTGGAACTATTTATGTGTTGCATGATATTATTTTGTTGTATATGTTCATGATGATGATAGTTATGTGATTTATTTAAACATGCAAATTGAAATGTTGAATTTCAGTACATGGATGCTAGTCCAAAATTATGTTGTGAATGTATAATAGATGCAAGACATGGTGTAAATAAACATACATTTAGTAATTAAACATCAACACAAATGTGGATTCTCATATAAAATGTGTGATGTATCTGCATGGATATGAGATATCGGTGAGCTATCCTATAGGTTGACGAGCTATGTAATAACCATATCACTTTAGTGACGAGGTAACTTGGATGTCATAGACATAAAAAAATAGTGTATATTATAAGATTTACTTATAATTTGATTTATGATTTTAAATATTGCTATGATCTGTGGTAAGTGTGGTTTTGGTAAGATGCACAACATACACATAATGGTTTTTCAATGATGTGACTCTAAGAGTAGTAGTTGCACATTATGGCTCAATATAGGGTGATGGCCCTAGTTTTATCAAGAAGGGTGGAGGTATTACCCACTGAGTATCTCATTGACCAAAAATTTATTACGAGGAGTGAACGTATTGCCCAATGTGTATCCTTTGAAACCTGTGGTCATGGGAGGTTTGTGTTAAGTTATGCTCCACTAGATATGTTATGGTGACTTTTAGTTGTCTACTAGGGAAGCTTGGAGGTGCTAACATATGCTTACTTGATYCTTGATGTCTCATTGTTTTTGTTTGAGACCAAGCACAAAGGTAAATTTCATGGTATTTATGAACTCATGAAATGGTTACATTAKATCTATGATTTTACTTTGTATGTTATGTTTATTATGTTAGAGTAGATTAGAATGAATAAGCTCTTTAGAATGAGAATTATATTAACTTGTATGTTTCATTTGATTTATTTATGCATTTTCATTGTTGTTTAGAATAAAAATAAGGATGTTGCTTACATGTACGTATTTTTCTTTGAGATGTGATGCTACTAACATGTGATTGGGTATACTTCATTTACGCATGGATTTATTTCTCTTTTAGGGAAGGGGAAAAAGAACTCGTGTCTTCACTCTCCCCTTTATTTGACATCCATTGGTTGAGAATGTTTCAGGTCTACAAGTTTTGTATATTGTAGAGTTCTCATGCACTCTTGAGATGATCACATGTCCCCAAGTTGGAGCCAACTGTTACAACTCACATTCAACTTAGTGTGGCCTATATATTTTTCACTAGATGTGGCCCATCATATGAACTAATTATGTGCCTTATTGATCTAAGCTTGGGGTGATGTTGTTACCAATTCTTCTTTGGTCTTATGTCACTCCTTAAGGGTCATTTTAAAGATCGTTTTATCGAACTGATTGCATTAAAATGTGAAATTGAAGTGTTTAAGAGGCTTGAATCCAAATTGAATTAGACATGGATAATTTACTTATATCATCTCATGTATCAACTTTTCACGCATCCATAATTAATTTGAGGAATAAGGGAACCATCATAAGCACATGAAATTAACAAGCACATAAAGAGAGGGAAGATTCACTAGTTGATAACAGAGTTCACCCGATGTGGGCTACGTCTCTGAGCTTTGCTCAACTGCTTAGCCACTTCATTTCCTCTTTAAAATATGCTTCTCCTTCTTACATAAAAAGGGTTGCAGTATCCATCTGGATACAACATCAAGAGGATGTCATTATGCATCAAGAATAACTTCTCATAAATACATATGAAAAATTATCTCATGAATATGAGGCACATTCCATGGATCATCCACGGGCAAAATTCTCACAGAATTGTGGCAAAAGAAAAGGAAGAAAGAAAGGAAAAATCCCATGAACATGTAGTCATGATACTCTTTGTATCCGTTTCTCATATCCAAGCACAAACACATCCATCATATAGGTCTCGAAAATACGATACTTTTGACTGCAGTATTGGCTATTTTCCGTCTCAAAGACAAAATGTCTCTCTTGCACTAGACTATCTCGATTTACGTGCAAGGATAAATAGAAGAGGTTTAATTCATTAAAAGAGATTTGTTGCCATGTTGCAACTCTCCATGTTGTTTGCAAACATGTAGCAAAACATATACATGTTGCAATTTCTCATAATGGAAATGACATTATAAATAACAAGCTTACATGGGGCTCTTCTGAAATGAGCCTGTTGATATGCAACTCTGATGCCAAAATGGACACCACCAATGGATTCGTGGTGCGAAATAACATAAAAATGACTATAAATCATGCCATTTGAACAATGTCACCCTTAGGCCCTACAAGGCTCCTCTACCTCGATCTGTGTGCCACTACTTTGTAATAAATGTGTTGCAATTTCCTCGAACTACATGCATGTACGACCTATTGGGTGTGTGATACCTATCACTGTCAAAACATATGCTTAAATGATTTTTCATTGGGTGGATAAAACAACATTTGTCATTGGCCCAACGGTTGGTGGAGGTACACATTAGGCGTTTGTTTGGGGGAGGTCAAGGGGTTAAACCCCGTAGAACACCTATTTAACATTTTTTTATAACAATTATTTTAATACAGTTTGATAAAATGTATTATAGTTCCACCCACCATATAGTTTAAACCCCAACCTATTTAAATTTTGGCACCAACCTTGGATGAGACTCGTGCATGGATTTGCAGAGATGTGCCCCAATGGTACGTTCCCTGACCGTTTGAGCTTACGTCGGAATATGGGGGTTGACTGCGATATTTTATGGAGATAGGCCCACGATTTCTTAGGTATGTGGTCAGTGAATGGGGTTGTTGGCCGAATTTTGTGGACGTGGTCATCGAGTATTGGGGTCTGTTGGTTGGGTCGATCAACGACCCTTTTAATTTTTAATTTGGATTGTACCATCCTGCCTTGGGAATTTTCTCCTTGCCACGTGGTATCCCATGATTGGGATGCATGGAAGCCTTTTATTTGCTGACGAATCCAACTCATCGTTGATTGTGCATGTTGATGTAACCTCCATGTCAATGTTGACTGTGTTGCCACTGGACTGTACGAATGATGAGGTCATATTCCATGTCATATGCCATGTAACGCTACGTCATCTTTCCACCTATGTTTCCATGCCATCATACATATGTCGTTTGGCTGTACGGACCTACCACATGGCACTTCCCCACTGGTCCACATGGCAGTCTAAAAGTGCCAAATTTGAGTGACACATGGTAGCCCCTAGTGCTACCACATCAACATGCTAACATCATCATGATGTCATCCTTGCACAATCAAATACTAACATCAACAATACATATGCTTAGTTAGCCTTTGAATTTGACTGGTCAATCCTGAACTTTGACCATCCATATCTCCTTTTTTGTAGCTTCGTTTGACGGGCCACTTGCACTGTTGGAAATATTGTGAAAAGATCCTTGACTTGGAACTAGTTTGACGAGATTCTGAGAAATTTTATTTTTGACCCTCTTCTAGCTTTTGGGACCATCCTGAGTCGTTCAGAACATTTTTTGACTTTCTGGGTCATAACCTGAGCCTATTGGATCATACCTCCCCATTGAAAGGACTTTTGGACCCCCGAAGTCTTACATTATGAGATTACAAAATGTCTCTTGGACTTACAATAAAGTCCCAAACCTAAAACTACCTTATAAAGGCCTAAAAATATCAACATGTTGCATAAAAGAAGTGATGTTATACAAGCCATCACTTTTACAAAAGTTCCCTTCTATGGGGTCTTAGAAGCAACAAGTGATTTACAATAGTGGCCACTCTTAACTAACTTGAGGAGTTTCCCCATTCTTCCAGTCATTTCAATGAACAAGTCCTTTTTTCTTAGTTGTTGGCTTCCTTGCGGTAATGGGCTTCCCTGTTGAGCTTCTTCACTGGTTGGTTCCCTCGAAGGTGTTTCCCTAGCCTTCTTGTCCTTCTTGGGACGCAGCTCTAGATGTAGGTTCCAACAAGTGGATTCATGATGTCCACATCTCTCACAATGGTTGCAGTAGCTCTTCCTATTCAGGGTTTTCTTGTCCTTTCTCTTCTCTACATGTGGAGAAGGATCTTCAAGCCTCGGCTTATTTTTGGTCTCCATGACCTTCCTGTACAAATATTTTATTTTCCAACACTGGGAAACTTCATGGTTATTTAATCCACAAAATGTTCATGGTCTCCTATGCCATAAGCTTTGTTTTACATCATCAATTTGTTCATAATCAAATGGAACATTAGAATACTGAGACTTATTATACCTCGATGGGCTATCTCTGGTGCTGGACTGGCGAGGAGAGATGGCCTTAGCTCTTCCTTTGTGATGCTCATATCCCTTTGGATATGTCTCGAAATCACGATCATGAGATGACGTGCTCTCAGCCTGCACTGATTCGGTTTCGTCACTTGAAGATTCATTGTCCTCTGGGATCTTGAAGCTTTCTTCAGGGACTATCTTGGACTTCCCTTCCTCAATGGTTTTGGAGCATTATCCAACCTCTTCTTGGACATAACCTAGCTTGAATATTGAGGCCATGCCATTGCCTCGATGGGATCCACAATGCCTTGGCCATTGGCTCTAAGGCCTCCTCCTTTATAACCCATATTCTTCATTAACTTTAATTTGATTCATGTAGTATGTTGTTCAAAGACTTCAAAAGAGATATCAACATCAATGAAGAAATTAACTAAACATGGATCATTTACCTCCATTACAATTTGTGACTCTCGGTCTTCTTCCTGGAATGTTCCCAACTGTTCCTCCTGGTGGGAAGGAGTGGTAGATGAGGCTTCCAAGAAACCTCCTTGATTCCTTGGTTCCTGGATCGACCCCTCTATCATTTGAGAATAGACACAACGATCAACACTATCATGATCAAATCCATAACCAGTATATACATCATGGCCACAAGATGGCCTCCTTTCTGCCTCTGTCATGGAGCCTTCTCCTTCTTGCTCCTTCATGGCTTGTAGCTGCATTCACAACCTCTGGTTCTCCTCTTCTGCAGCTTGCAACAATGTCTTCAACCCAAAGTTCTTTGCTTGAAGGATTTGGTTGAGCTCTTGTAGTTCATCGAACCATGACAATTTTAGTGTTCTCTCCATCTTCAACACTTTCAATCTTTGTCAATCATGTTTTGATACCACTTGATCTAAGCTCAGGGTGACGTTGTTACTAATTCTTCTTTGGTCTTATGTCACTCCTTGAAGGGTCAATTTAAATATTGTTTTATTGAGATGATTGCATTAAAAGGTGAAATTGAAGTGTTTAAGAGGCTTGAATCCAAATTGAATTAGACATCGATAATTTACTTATATCATTTTATGTATCAACTTTTCATGCATCCATAATTAATTTGTGGAATAAGGGAAGCATCATAAGCACATGAAATGAACAAGCACATAAAGAGAGGGAAGATTCATCAGTTGATAATGGAGTTCACCCGATGTGGGCTACATCTCCGGGATTTGCTCAACTGCTCAGTCGCTTCATTTCCTCTTTAAAAGATGCTTCTCCTTCTTACATAAAAAGGGTTGCGGACTCCATCTGGTGACAACATCTAGAGGATGTCCTTATGCATCAAGAAAAACTTCTCATAAATACATATGGAAAATTCTCTCATGAATATGAAGCACACTCCATGGATCATCCATGGGAAAAATTCTCACAAAATTATGGCAAAAGAAAAGGAAGAAAGAAAGGAAAACTCCCATCAACATGAATTCATTATACTCTTTGGATCAGCTGCTCAGATCCAAGCACAAACACAACCATCATATAGGTCCTGAAAATACGATACTTTTAATTGCAATATTAACCACTTTCTGTCTTGGGGACAAAATGTCTGTCTTGCACTAGACTATCTCGATTTACATGCAAGGATGAATAGAAGAGGTTTACTACATTAAGAGAATTTCTCTTCCATCTTGCAGCTCTCCATGTTGTTTGCAAACCTGTAGCAAAACATATACATGTTGCAATTTCTCATAATGGAAATGACATCATAAATAACAAGCTTACATGGGGATCTTCTGAAAATGAGTCTGTTGATCTGCAACTTTGATGCTAAAACGAACGTCACCAGTGGATTCGTGGAGTGAAATAGCATAAAAATGATTGTAAAATCATCCAATTTGGACAACGTCACCTTTAGGCCCTGTTGGGCTTCTCTACCTCGATCCATGTGCCACTACTCTGTAATAAATGTGTTGCACTTGCCTTGAACTATGTGCCCATACGACCTGTTGGGCATGTTTTACATAGCAATATCAAAGCATCTGCTTAAATGAATTTTCGTCGGGATGATAAAACAACATTGGTCGCGGGCCCAATGGTTGGCAGAGGTACATATTAGGCATTTCTTTGGGGGAGGTCCGTGGGTCAAACCCCGCGGACCCCCTATTTAACATGTTGTTATAAAAATTATTTTAATATAGTTTTATAAATTGTACTATAGTTCCAACCACCATATAGTTTAAACCCCGACCTATTTAAATTTTGGCACCAACCTTGGATAAGACCCATGCACAGATCTGTAGAGATGTGCCTCGATGGTACATTCGCTGACCATTTGAACTTATGCCGGAATACAGGGGTTGATTGCTAGATTTTACGGAGATATGCCCATGGTTTCTAAGGTATGTGGCCAGTGAATGGGGCCGTTGGCCGGATTTTGTGGATGTGGTCACCGAGTATTGAGGTCTATTGGCCAGGTCGACCGATGACCCTTTTAATTTTGAATTTGGCTTGTACCAACCGTCTTGGTCATTTTCTCGCTGCCACATGGCATCCCATGACTGGTCCACGTGGTAGCCTTTCATTGGCTGACAAATCCAACTCATCGTTGACTATGCATGTTGATGTAACCACCATGTCAATGCTGACTGTGCTGCCACTAGACTATATGAATGTTGAGGTCACCTGCCACATCGGATGCCATGTCATGCTATGTCAGCTCGCCAACTATGTTTCCACATCATCGTACGAATTCCACGTGGTTGTATGGACCTACCACATGACACTTCCTCACTAGTCCGCATGGCAGTCTAAAAGTGCCAAATTTGAGTGACACATGGCAGCCCCTAGTGTTGCCACATCAACATGGTAACGTCATCATGATGTTAGAATGACATCATCCTTGCACAATCAGTTGCCGACGTCAACAATATGGATTCTTAGTCAACCTTTGACTTTGACAGGTCAACCTTGAACTTTGACCATCCATATCTCCTTCATTCTAGCTCTGTTTGATGAGCCACTTGCATCATTGGAAATATTGAAACGAGCTCCTAAACTTGGCGCTGGTTTGACGAGATTATGAGAAATTCAATTTTGACCCTCTTTTGGCTTCTAGTACCATCCTGAGTCACTTGGAACATTTCTGGACTTTTTGGGTCATAGCCTGAGCCTCCTAGATCACTTATTGTACCATGATGAGCCAAAAGTGTGGTTGTTTTTTCACTCATGTATTGTATTGGACCATGCTTAGATGTTTTATGTATTGGTTGGGGGCCTATGTAATATCTCCAAACCCCATGTGGTCGATCATGACCTATCCTTTTAGTCGTCATTTCAAGATAGGACTTTATTTTATGGCTACAGTTGACTATCCCTTGATGTTGTTAACTCTTCATCATGTCATTCATTTATGATCTAAATTCACATGCAAGCATCTTGGGGTGGATATACTAGGACACATGATCTAGGGGAGCTACCGATATCTCTTACCCCTTTGTATATGACGTAAAAGTGTTTCTATTTGTAAAGGTTGTCACACCTATGTATAACACACTTATTCTATTCCTAAGCATAGATCCCTATCTTATGTGTTCATCACACTTTTTTCATCTACTATGAGGGATGATTCTATAGATTCTCACTCAGTTTCACATCTCTCGATGTAGTCTCACATTTATCATGAAAATACACATATCTCGAGGCTTTGGTCACATCCTCTTAGGCACATTTGGGCTATTATTGCATACATGGACAACCTCTACACATGCCATGTTGGATATTTATGAGCGAACTCCTTTTTCATCACTTTTGGATATGTTCCTTACATGATTTGAGGGACGACCCACACATGTGGACTTTGTGATAGCCATGGGGGTGTTTTTGGTGATGTTTTGACTTGGGGAGGCATCTTCCTTGTCTTATGGAGCATCTTTTCTTAATTTTAGGGCTTGGTCATACCTTGGATATTCCTTTTGAGCATTCCTTGAGCATGTTTTGAGGAGGCCATCCACTTTTGAGGTCCTTCTCCACCTTTTCATAAGGTCATTCCACTTAGAGGATAGAAATGTTGGAGTTTGTCTTGCTTGTGAGAATACTTCACTGTGTTTTGAGGCCTCCACTGCACTCTTTCCATGGAACAATGGGCTAGGAAAGAAAACCGACCCCATTCTTTGTGGGATGTCCCTCTCTCACGAGGGTTTTATGTACATGTGACATCATTTGATTATGTATTGACTTAGTCTCTTTCTTTGTGTGGATCACAAGTCATATTTGTTAGTATTCTAGGCTAATTTTAGGAAAAATAATTAATAAAAAATGAGAATGATGTAAAATCCTCCTCTATAAATAGGGGCACTCCTCTCATTCCAAATTGTTGTGAATTCCTGGATCATTTGTGACTATAGTTAATATAAGATCTCCCTTTTGAAGTTTTAGTGTCAATTCTTGGAGATTTCTCTTTCTTGGTTATCTTCTTGGTGAATTTAATATTTGCTATGGTGATTCAAAACTTCTACTAATCTTTGAATATCAATCCATTTGAAGATTTACTATAACACTTAGAGAGGAGTCATTCTATGGTTTGTTCCTTCCTTCTTCTCTTATTAACTTCGGTATGTGTGTAATCCATTGCTTTGTTTTTCCTCTTGGTTCCTTGACAAGGGCACGTAAGTATTTTGTTCAAGTTATAGTTGATCTTGTTGGTGAATGTTTTTTCCTTTGATAAATCCCTTCTTGTAGGGCCTTGGAACTCTTGGCTTATCTTGATTAGGTTGGGAATTATTCTTCCCTTAGGGTTCTAATATCTTACCCTAGTCCTTAAGATATAAGTGACCAATTCTTAGAGGGGCATACTTATTGACCCCATAATCCCTAATTGGATAAAAAATGAACTATTGTTATCTCCAACAAGCAACAAAAAAACCTTAAA
>JASDQU010735954.1:182608-193746 GCA_032191745.1 Picea mariana | reverse complement strand
GCTTGCATATTCATTTTTCAAGTTGATCTCATCCTTTGATTTGTGAAAACATGGATTAATAGCAATGATTTTACATGAAGAAAGTTTATTGTGACACATCTTTTCTATGACATTTGTTCACATTTGATCAAATTTGAATGAAGGAGAAACAAACTTAGATCTGTGATAATACACAATATGTTATGAAAATGTATTAAATATTATAATCCCTCCCTAAAAGTTTGTGGTTTTGTAATTTTATTTTGAATCTTGACAATTACAATGAGCTACATAATCAACCTTTTCGAATAGTTCTAGACCTTTGCTTCCTTTGAGACAAACTTAAGACATTCACCATAGTATGAGACATTTATTACAATAGTATATGTCAAAATTTAGAAACGAGCATAGAAATATTAATTTAAACGAAAACATTAATTTTGATCAATTGTTTACTTTCGTTTAAATTATAATTATGTTTTCGTCTTTTTCTCATTAACAAGTTTGACTATTTTGAATAATGGGTTCAATACTTCATCAAATAATATCTTGGTTGGTTTCTCATTTTCACAAAATCATTTGGTGGGTTTAATTAATTAAATTCTTTTGTCATTTTGCATCTCATTTCAAAATAAAAAAAATAATTATCTATCATTTGTTTGATTAATATTTTTCTCCTCTCCATCAAATTGAAGCTTCTAGAATTTTAAGATCATATTTGAAAGGAATATATAACCAATATTTGCTTACAACTTATAGTTAGCTTTTAGTTTAAATTCATTTTAATTTTATTGTTATATATTTTGTTTTATTCACAAATTTTTTATTTAGGTTATTAAATTTGTTTATTTTTGTTTCACAGGTTTCTATTATCAGATATTTGGTATGGATTTGATCATGGCTTGATTTTTTTTATCTAAATATGATTGATAAAAAATAACATTGGATTGCTGCAAATAATTTATGAGCAACAACAAATAAGATTTGGAAATGTGTTCAAGAACATACAAGCGATTTTGTGGGACTGATTGCAGTCAAACTGTGAGGAATCTCAAGAAACGACTAAAAACCCATCTGTAGAATGGACCAATTTAACTTATTCACGAGATTTTTCCCAAAAAAACGTGCGATTTGATAGATATTTTGGTCTCTTTTCGAGGAAAATTTCAGGTGGCGGAAACTGTTAGTGACGTCCAAATTGTTCATTCATTGCATACATATATGAGAAAGTTCAGAGCCACAGAGGGGGGGATTGAAGAAATTCAGAGGAGGATTTTTATCCTTTCTTTTGTATATTATTTATTTTGTACACTTTTTCTTTTCAAAATGAGTAACAAATGGTTGGAATTTTTGGGAGAATGGACCAGTATTTTTGAAGAAGAATATGAAATTCCAGATTGCTTAATGGATTTTGTCGTGTGAGTAAAATGGTTTTGTTTTCATTATAATATATTTTGATTATGGTTCATATTCTTTGAATAATTGATTGTGCATTGATTTAAATTAGTTAGTCTGTTTTATCAATACATGGTTAATTACTATCATTTATGTATTAATTTTGTCAATATTTAACAATCTATTATCCCAATTATCTTGGTCTTGGTGATTGTATTATTTTGATACAAATATTATATTATATTGAGTTTATTCACGTAATTTGGATTTGTAAAGATATAATTGTTCAATTGAGATTTTTCTTATTGTCGATTAGTCTATTATATCTTCACTAAGAATCATGATTTTTTTTTTAACTGAAACGGGTATGTTTATTTATTGGATAAGAAAATGGACATGCGCCATGGCAGCCAGCATTACAAAGCTTCTATTTTGGTTCTTGCACTGAATCTTCACGTAGATTACTCAAGAGTTACAAGGATGGAAAGAGATTTCATCATTTAGGAGAAGCTGCCCTTTCTGGAGAGTACATCCTTTGTTCGCCAATTGATATGCTTCACTATTTGAGGTTCGGAGAATGTGGAAGAATTTGCAGGAGTCGAAGTTGAGCAGGGTTCTCTTTAATCTTCTCAGAGTTTTGTTGAGACTTGCATTGTTGAACAATTTATCCGAGTTTAAATTTTTTATTAGAATCTCTGAGTCTCTGAAGGCTTGGAAGTCTTTATATCCTCTGTCTCTGGCTATTTGGCAAGCTTTGAGCAGGCCTTGGATCTCTACTTGGTTGTTGGTTTTCTGACCGAGGCCCCAACTAAAAATGTCCCTTCTTGACCCGTCCGAGGCGTATATGGCTCCTCCTGCTCCTGCTGTCCCAGGATTTCCTTTGGAGGCTCCGTCGAAGAAGATCGTGGTAATTTGTTGTTTTCTCCACCATTCTTGAAAGGTTGTTTCGGAATTTCTTTTTCTCCAAACCGGGTTCATCGCTTGTGGGGCTGAACGCTGATTCCGAGGATGTGGAGAAAGGGGGCCCATCCACGTCGCTTCCTCAGGGAGCAACAGAGCACAATCTGTAAAATGATGATGAGATGCTTCCAAGAGGAAGGCCTTAGCCTTTGCTGCTGCCAAAAGAGGGGCTTGCTGCTTTTCATTGAAGATAAGATCATTCCGGGTCAGCCAAATCTGCCAGCAAACATATTTGGGGATGGCATTCCACACTTTTCTCCAAATTGATTTGCTGGGGATTTTTTTTGGATAGCATTGGTTCCAGGCAGCAAATAAATCTGCTACAGAATGAAATTGAGGGACTGAGATTTTTAAATCCTGAAGAAGGAGGCTCCAAACTTCTGTGGAAAAGTTGCAATCCATGAAGAGATGTTTAGCTGTTTCTGTGCTTCTCCTGCACAGTTCACATCTGTGCGGCCCAGCTATGATTCTTTTTTCCAAGTTGTCTCCCGTTAACAGCTTGTTGTGAACCAAAGTCCAAAAGAAGAAGTTGACCTTGGGTAGAGCTAGCGGGTCCCAAACTTACCTCCAAAAATCCAGAGATTTACTGCAATTCCTAACTGGCTGTAGCGCATTGTAGGCTTCTGAAACTGTATAGATTCCTGATCTCCCCCACCCCCAGCTGTCTTTCGTTTTTCTGTTCACTGGGGCCGCCTCTTCCAACAGCTCTTCTAGAATGCATTGTTGCTGTTTTAGGCGATCTGGAACTCCGAAAAAGTCCCACCCTTTCCAGTCATCATGACTGTCCCATTTGGATAAGTCATAAACACTGTTTATCCCTGCACGTTCCAGCCACTCTTTCAATTCAGTGATTTCATCGTTGTCTTCAAGGGGATCTTTGTCCATAATATGGTCTTGCCATAGGTTGACATGTTTTCCGTTGCCTAGGATCCTGTACGCCTTTCCTTTAAAAAAATTTAAACTTTTATTGCAGAGTCTCCATACCTTGCGTGCTGTGGCGATTGTGGATTACCTGCAGATCTCTGTACTGGAGGTGGGGAGCATACTTATCCTTCAAAATTTCACTGACAGGATGCTTTGGGTTTGTGAAGAGGTTCCACGCGATTTTACCTCCAAACGCCTGATTTACCATCGCTGGATCGCGGATTTGAAGTCCTCCCTTTGAAATTGATCGCTTGACCGTTTCCCATCTGACCAGGTGATATTTATGTTGATTCCCTTTCCCCCCCTGCCAAAGGAAATCGCGGAGCAGCTTAGATATTTGATCGGTCACGTTTTTTGGGGCGAGAATGAACGCAACTTGATAAATTGGGAGCGCTGCTAACACTGCCTTAATCAGGACGACCTTGCCTCCCTTGGTGAGCCAATAGCCTCCCCATGCAGAGATTTTCGTTTTAATTTTTCTAATGATGTCTGACCACAGCGACCTCTTGTTGCAGCTGTTAGTAATTGGAAGGTCGAGATAGTTAATATTCTCCCAATGGGCATGTCTTGTGAAGCCGAGAATGTTGGAAATACCTGTGAGTTCTCTCTGTCCAATATTCCAATCGTAAATTGCACTTTTCCTTTCATTGATTAAGGCACCAGAGACCCTGCAATATCGCTTTAAGACTGAGTCAAATTCCCTGGCTATTTGAACAGAAGCACCTCCCAAAAGGAGAGAGTCATCAGCAAACAATGCGTGGTTCTGGGATGGAGAGGAAGTGGAGGGTTTTAAACTTGGAAGGGAGCCTGTTGCTTGTGCAGCTGTTAACTTTCTGCTGAGGGAATCCGCCATCAGGATGTACAGGAAGGGAGAGAGCGGGCATCCTTGCCTGAGGCCTCTTTGGGATTGAAAAAAGGAAGAAGGACGACCATTTACGAGAGGGGAAATCTAGGGATTGTCAGTGCAAGCTGTGATTAGGTTGACGAAATGAGAGGAGAATCCATAAGAATGTAGGAATTTGTAGAGAAAGGCTCGGTTGACTCGGTCGAAGGCATTGGCCATGTCAAGTTTAATTAACATGCCTTTTTCGTTTCGCTGCTTACTTGAGTGAATTATCTCTTGGACTTGGATGACATTATCCAAGATATGCCTGCCTTCTACAAAGCCACCTTGATTGCTGGATATCAGCCTGTTAAGCAAAGGTTTGATCCTGTTGGCTAGAAGCTTTGCCATAATTTTGTAGGAGGTATTGCACAGCGATATTGGCCTAAATCTAGCGAAGGTTTCAGGGTTGGTTTCTTTGGGGATGAGGGCGAGATAGTTGGAATTGGTTCCTCCTCCTATTTTGGCTTTTTTCATAAATCCTTGTGCCATCTTTAAAAGGTCATCTTTGATGATGTCCCAGCAGGTCTTGTAGAAGAGAGTTGAGAATCCATCAGGCCCAGGGGCCTTGTTCGATTCCATGGACCAAGTGACTTTTATGATTTCCTCTTCAGTGATGGGCTTTGTGAGGATGGAATTGTCTTTAGGGCTGATCAGGAGAGGGATGTTTGCAAGGAGATCAGCAGAGTCTTCCTCGCTGTTTTGGGGGTCTGCTGTGTAGAGATGTTTGAAATGTGTTACAACTGCCTCTTTTAACTGGCTGAAACCTTTGCAAATCTGCCCCTCTGCTGTTGTAATTTCAGAGATATGGTTTTTTGAGAGTCTTTCTCTGTATTGGCGATGGAAGAAGGAGGTGTTGCGATCGCCTGCCTTCAACCACAAACTTCGAGACTTGATTCTCCAGTATTCTTCCTCCATTCGGAAATCTCGGAATGAAGAGCATTGAGTTTTAACTTCTTCATTGAGCAGCAGTGGAGTGACCTCTATGGTTTCCATTTCAGTTTGTAGCGCGTCTAAAGACTGAACAATTTCTTTTCTTTGACTGGTTGGATTTGGATCTAGATTCTTTATCCATCTTTTCAATGCTTGCTTTGTGGCTTTGAGTTTTTGTTCCCACACGTAGCTGGAAGACCCTGAGAAGGATTTGCCCCATGATGCTTTCACTGTGTCAATAAATCCATCCTTTTCAACCCAAAGAGGGCTGAATCGAAAGGGAATTGGGCCAAGATCTTCTTCATCTTCCAGAATGAGCTGAATTGGTTTGTGATCAGATGTCAATTTCGGAAAAATTTTGGTGCTAATTATTTTCTTACTCATCATCAGAGTGTCTTGGACTAGATATCTGTCCAGACGGGCTGAAATATGTTCAGCTCCAACTCTATTGTTGGACCATGTGTAGAGCCCGTTGGACGGACTGAAATCAAGGAGATCCCATTGCTGAATGAGGGTTTCGACCATGGGGAGCATGGTGTCTCTGCTATCAATTCCTCCCCTCTTCTATTTGGGTTTTAAGACTATGTTTAAATCCCCCGCAAGAATGATGTTGCTAGGGGAATGTCGTTCTAAGAATTCATTAAGAGTATTCTAGCAAACTCTTTTCTCAGAATACAAGATAGGAACATAAATATTAAAGAGGGATATGGTCAGCTTACTTGTGCAGTGTGTTAGCTCTGTGAAGATCCAATGATGAGTTTCATGAGACTTGGTCAGCTGGAAAAGCTCTTCTGTCCATAGAGTTGCAAGCCCTCCGGATGAGCCTCTTGAGCTGACTGCTATGCCTGCGTTTTTCTTCCACTTCTTCTTGCTGATGTCTAAGAGGGTTTTCCCCTCTATCTTAGTCTCTTGGATCATTAGAATGTCTGGGGGTTCTATTTTGAGCAAATCCTTAACCGCGTCTGCTTTCATGGGGTTACCCAGACCTCTGCAGTTCCAAGAGACAAGGCACATTATTTACCACCAGTGGGGTGGGAGCCTCCCTTAGGGGGCCTGTTCCTGGAGTTTCTCCCAATAGACATCTCAAGTGTAGGTTGGCTTCCTTGTATTTTGAGCCTTTCCGCCTCCTCTTCCCTTGCTTCTCTGCCGGATTTTCTACTGACTTTTCTTGTAGGCTGCTCGAAGTTTTCCTCCTCCGAGGAGTCGGAGCTTTCCGCTGGTTTTTTCCTTGTAACGTCAGCGTATGAGCGGTTTGAAGGGCTACCTTGGGGGACTTCCAGGTGAGCCGTTTCCTCAACTTCTTTATCTTCTTTGTTCGAGTTAGGAGGGGCACTTTGTTCTAATATCTCAGGGGATATTGTGGATGGCTTATTCTGACTAGATTCTTTACTATTTGAACTCTTTTCTTGGATGGGATTAGAGCTGCTTGGTCCCTCGTTCAACATGCCTTTTCCTTTACTTTTTTTTTGATTGTTGGTTTTTTGTATTAGGGTCCATTGCTCTCCAATCTGGTTGTCTGGCTGTTCTTCGACCTTTTTCTTGCAATGTTTGGCGAAGTGCCCATAGCCATGGAAGTGCCTACATTTGAATGGGATTTGTTCGTAATCCAGTTCTTGAACGTGCGTCCATCCTGCAACTGTTACCTTGATGGCTTCAGGAAGGCCCTCCTCCAGATCGACTTCGACGCAGATACGGGCACATGAATATTGATCTTTTCTTGCAGCGTGATCTATGTATTTTCCTAATCCGTTGCCGATGATTTGGAGAGACTTCGGGTTCCAGCAATGGAGGGGGAGATGGGGTAGACGCACCCACACCGGAACAGCAGTTGGGACATCCTGGGCTGGATCAAAATCTGGCGACCATTTGTTGAGATATAATCCTTGGGGGCCCATAAAATAAGGTCCGTTTCTGAATATTAGACTTCTGTCCTCTGCACTTTCAAAAACGAAGACAAAGAAGCCTTTACCTATGAAATAGCTCCTGATTCCTTCTTTGATTAACGGCTTCCAATTCCTCTGAGTCCACTCCTCTACCGACTTTGGCGAGGGCCAGAGGCTGGTGAACTGACCTATGAGACCTTTCTCTGCAAGATTTAGAGCTGCTCTGCATGTTTCTTCTTCCGGTAGGGCAACCGAGGGGATGTAGTCTATCCTCTTGACAAACTTCTGCTGGCTAGCTGAGGGCTGGCGCTTGGAGTTCGATTAAATCAAAGCTTTAAATGCGATCACTTCCGGGGGAGGGGGCGTGGGGGGTTCCATAGTCCCCGAGGCCCCTTGTGGGCGAATTTTCTGCGCGCAGCAAGACCTAGGCGCTGCAGGGCCGGTTGCTCAGCTAAAAGAGAGGGGGACCCGGAGCAGGAGCTGCCAGGCAGGAAAGACGGGTTCGAGGGGGCCTAGCAGCAGGGGCTGCCAGGCAGGGAGGCCGCAGGAGGCAGCACGGGGGCGCAGAGCGGCTAGGTCAGGCGCCACAGTCCATAAAAAACTTCCCACTAAGAATCATGATTTGAAAGTTGTTCTTTGTGCATTTTAAATAAGATTTAAATTGTGAGTCAAAGTGATTTTCATCCGGACATTGTCACAATCTTAGAATTACACAACCTTCTGCTATAGATTTCTCTTAACAGACAGGTTGTTGGAGCAACGTTATACATGAAGGCACAACCAAAAGTTCTCTTTAAACACTGACCAATGATAGGTTAATGATTTTCTATTTTTTTATTTATTTATATTTTGTGAATGTAAATTAACATTTAAGCTTAAATACTTTGTTTATTTCAGTTAAAAAATTATTATTTACATTCATTTTTTTTTTTTAGTTTCAAGGTTAAAATTAGATTAGTAGTATGTTCTAGATCTATTTAATTTTTCTTAAGATTCGGTTCTCTTTTACAACCTTAGTTTACAAGGTTTCTCGTAAATATTGCACTTGTTTATTTGTATATGTTGTATATAAAAGTGAGAATAGTGAATGCATATAGTAGATCTTCATTAATGCATAATTAGTTATTTTATTTTTGCAGTTTAGATTAGATCCCTTTATCGGCTAATAGAGCCGTTAAACTTGTAACCACCCTCCTGGATACAACAACAACTTTGATAAAAGATGAAAAATTTGTTTTTATTTAAGGTGTGTGCACTCGTGTAAAATGGAAATAGACACACTTGACTCTACGTCGCCATTTGACGACTAACAAGACGCAACCCCGATGATCACAACAAGAAGATATAAAGCGCAAAACTACAAGCATTAACGACCATAGACATAAGGGAGAATCCATAATGGTAATTACTATTTCTGCATAGGAAAGCAGGGCGTTTAATCTTAGTTCTCTGCTCCGGAGAGAGAGAAGGTCAGATAGGCTCCTGGCCGACTGCTCAGGCATAAACTAGTAATCCCCTCAGGTGTGTTGCAAGAGTGGAAACCCCGCCTTTAAAGGGCCCGAGACTCTTGATACAGCACTGGATTCTTTACATAGAAAAATACACACAGACATATATACTAAGGCTACATGAAGGTGTCTATATCCCGCCCGACACAAGCAGTCCAATCGACAAATTATTACAACCCAGCGCAACAATAGACGAAAGAGCAACCACGTCTTCTACGGAAGGCGCAAGACAAGGACTCAGACAACGACCACTATAATTAATAACAAGGCAATGACTATGACTCAACCGTGATTGGTTACTAGCCAAATTCTCCATTTAATTTTATTAAACCATGGGTACATTAGCATAAGGTAGATCTAATTAAATTATTTCCCTTATTTTAAGGGCCTTACCCTTTGTGTTGAAAATATAAAAGAAGTAAATTTCCCTTCAATAATTAACCTCACCATTACATTATACTACCACATCATTGTAAACCAAATAACAACGTCCTTATGTTCCTATGTTATCAAGGCTACATAGCATTTTTCCAAGGGCGAGGGTATTACATTTACATTATTCATAACAGAAAAAAGTTAGTAACCTTTTCACTAAAATGACAATACCCTCACCCTATTGTCCATATATAAAACTAACATCATATTTATAACTAACATCATATTTAAAAATAACAATGTAACCTCATAATTAAAATGAGAACATATAAAAATAACAATGTTTAAACATGACAATGTTTAAAAATAACTGTGTTTAAAAAAAACTCCTTTCAATAACCCTGCAAGTAAATGTCAATCACATTACCTCTTGGCCTTCCATTAAGTTAAAATATAGGAGGTAAAAGAATAATATAAAGGAAAGTAAGAATTTAATAACTACCTCAGCACCCAATCATAACCATAACATCATTCCTAATAATGCTATAAATAATGTGATATAATTAACAATGCCATAAAATAAGGTGATATAATTAATTATAATTTATTCATTCCCCTGACTCCGTTATATTATTTCAACAACTACCTTAACCTTTCTACCTTATAAAACCCTAATTTTTTAACAACCATTACCATTAACTCCATAATGCCTTCACTATTATCACTTTAACCATTATTACCTAGTAAATTCAAGTTGTGTGCTTAAGTGCGCCATTCCCAAACCATATTACACGTAAATCCTTAAACATGTCAAACTTCGAGTCCACAAGTAAACCCTTACCCAACACAATGACAACGCAAGCGCCAAGCCTGAATCCGTTCCACATGACTCATCGAATATAAAATAATAAAAATAAAGTTGCCGAGCAAAAGAGGATAGAAAAACCATAAGAAAAACCATAATACAATTATATGGTAAAGGAAAGTCTTTATTGCAGTCTTAAGGTGAACAGATTCATTCATGCAATCGTATTCCTTCATTAATCCTGAACATCGCATCCTGTAACTCATCATCATTAAAATATTCAAATAAAGGATGGCCTGCATAAGAGTTTCGTCAGGGTTAATAGCTGGTGGCTGCGTGCAATCAATCCCTCCAGGAGATCACGCTGACACCCCAATGACCACTGCAGCAGTGCAGGCGCGGTCTGAACGACGAGCTGCTAGGAACCAATGGTAAAAAAGGCGTGGGTATCTGGCAAGGCGCAAATAGAATGCTTCCGAGAAAAAAAACCAGGTAGAAACCTATAACCCCAAATCGTGCTCTGAAGTAAGGTAAGGTGAGACAGTGGCTTAACATAGGTGTTTTCAGAAACATGCACGGCCGAGTCCTGAAACGAATCCTCCAGCAAATATAAAAAAAATGGAAAATAACGAGGATAGCTGTCAAATAAAAGGGATGCGCCCATGCCAGAATGATAAGGCCGACAGGGTTGAATGGTAATCCACGTGGCTGGTAAGGCAAACTTAGCCAGTTCAAGGCAGAGGCAACCAAACAAGTCTTCCAACTCCACGCATAAAATTACAACCCAATCACACCCCAATCGACCAAGGACGACAACCAAATGCAAGACAATGCAAAGTTTCAAGGGTTGAACGCATGGGTGTCATTTGCCGAGATGGTAACACAAAATGCAAGGATACCACAAAGAAAATAGAGATTTAAGTGGTTGGAAGATGTAGGGGTAACCTCCACCGTATCGCACAGGATATCCGACCCAGAACGCAACACCAAGCAGAGAAATAAAACCCAGCACGCAGAGTTTGGGTGGCCAAGGTACAAGGGTATCCTCCAATGGAATAGAACCCAACCATATCAGAGAATGATAAGGAAGGCTGGGGCATCTTCTAGCAAAACGCAGAAGTTAAACCATGAAAAATGCAGAGAAATTAACTATAAAAACGGAGGGACATTAAACCAAAAACATAGAGACAGTTCGCTATAAAAACTCAGTCATGAACTAAAAATCAGTTTACCCATTTAAAACACATGTAGATCTAACCATATATCCCAATGCTTCCTACTCTACCAGAAATAAAATTCATACCGTTGCCTTTCGCCCGCTTTGGATGACATCTCGCGCTCCGTGCCACTTCCTACTCTCTAAGCCGCTCCCGCTCTCCGACTGTAGAGACCTCACCGACACCTCCCAGCCAATCACTAGGGGTACTCTACTTCCCCCTTAGCCCCCCGAGCCGCAAAGGGGCCACACAAATCCAGAAGGTATGCCTAGCTTC
>JASDQU010735954.1:142516-156209 GCA_032191745.1 Picea mariana | reverse complement strand
TTCTCATATAAATGAATCCAACAAAGTATGAAACCAGTAAAGTGAACAGTAACACAAGACTAAATATTTCAAGCCAATATATATTCAGGATCATTTGAAGTGAGAGATGTATATTGCACCACTTTAACAACAACTAATATAGCATTGGGATCTGGAGATGGATTTGTTGGGAAAGAGTTTTTTTAGATGGAGCATTAGGATCTCATGCATTGGTAGCTATATGTTGGTGATTATTTGAAGTTATATCTCTCCATGGATGGAGCATTTGAAGTTTCAACTTTCACTAGCAATTTGGACTACTTCATTAACTGTAGTAGTTAGCATGAGTTGTGGATGCTTCTCAAGCATAAGCTTATCCTAGTAGTGATTTTAGTATAGTTCATGATAAGTATATCTTTTTATTTAAAAATATGCTCTTATGTTAGACAAAGACATTGTGTTCCCCCAAAAGTAGTAAATTTCCTTCTTCCTTACTATACCAAGATTTTCTTGGCTAGTAATGTTTCCAACTAGTATACATCCCAGATACTTCATATGATTCATCGTTAAGGGAATCCTTAGATGAAGTGACCCTGGGATGGAATTACATATAATTAGTCATCAAATGATTCTAAAGGAGAGCACCTTACATGAATCCAAGGTCGCATGGGCCCTTGATTTCTTCCCCTCAATTTTATTTACCTAATCTAGCTCTACTCTTGAGGGTGTGGTTTATCATAGTGGTGGGATTTGTGAGCAATGACAATTTGATTACCCATGTGACATTGATTTATTTTCCACTATTTATTCCACCCATAACCCAAGGCCTTTAGACCTTGGAGAGAAAAACAACATCAACCTAAACTATAGCTTGGGTTAAATAATATCTTTTTAGTCCATTAACTAGCATGAGTAATAGTTAACACTGAGATAATGGGGGAAATCCCCTATATCTATTCATCCATTCCCCCCATTTGGTTCTGGGGAATACACGCCCTTTGGATAAGGACCTATAGGTTGACAACATAAATTGAAATCCAAAATCTTTATCTTTACATTCTCATCTATGGATTCTTAATTTAACTACTGTGAACATCATATAATACAACTATGGGTGTAGTTCCTATCTGTATTACATAAAGTTCAATGGTGCGTTGAAGCCAAAGAACCTTGAAATTATCATGTAGCTATAAGGCTTAGGATAGAGGTCATTTTGGAGAAGAAAAAATGGAAACTCAATATAATCTAGTGATCTCTAGCCTAAAATGACCCTAAAATATTTTCTTGAATGATGGTTTCGATGCATCCTTGGGCTCAAGAAATCCGCATCACCCAAACAAAAAAAGAATAACATTTCTATTATACAAATAGGAATCAAGCATCATTCAGTAATTGATCTTGCTCCAACTGCTAAACGAATCATCTAGTTAAGCACAGAAATGCATTCAGTGTCATGACTGGGGATTCCTTTTCATATTTGATTGCTTGCTACATTTATGGAATGTTCATTTACTAATAAGCCAAGAAAGCAGAAGGCCAAAACATCCCGTTGAGTGAGATTTCAATCTTACACTGACATAACTTCTCTTTTCAAACTTTCAAGTTGTCATTTAACAAAACATAAGATCATATAGAGCACACATTTAAATTTTTAAATTCCACATGTCACATACCATCTCAACACATTTAAATCACCTATAATTGCATCCTTTCTCAATTGTAATATTCAAACTTCTACCTCCTTCTCTCAATCTCTAAGAGATAGTTACAATTTTTCATCTTCTTTACATGGCACTTGAACAATCAATTCAAATTCTACATGTCATTTGATGCCCACTTCCTGATGACAATAAATTGGTTCAATAGTTATTGTAGATGCACCATAAACATGTTTCTTTTGATCTTTTAATCCCTTGTACATTTTGTCAATTCATTGAGGTTAATATATGCACCCTCAAAGAAACCATTAGGATCGATCTATTCCATGGTAACATTGAGTGCTATTCTACCAAGAATCCCAATCAACTTAGTTCCCAATCATTCAACTACTCATAGACCATACTACACAAAGAATTGACCAATAAATATTCTTAGAACCTTTTAGGTTTTTGTTGACATGTTCTAGAAACATGCATCCATTATTTCCATTATTTTTCCATCAATGTGATCTTAAAGTCAATTATGCATAGTTCAGTAAATGTATTACTTCCATATTAGGTCAGTTCTGTCCTAGTGGAACTTCCCAACAAAACTTCGTACTTAGTCACACTCTGACCCAATTGACTATTTGACTTCTTACATGATTCCTTATGATTCCTAGGAAATGTTTAATTTGTCTACTTAAATTCCTTTAATATCATGATTGATCTCCACATATTTTGTTTCCATCATGCACTTGTGGAGAAAATATACTTGTATATAAAAATTTACAAAGATATATTTCAATAAAGATTAGTAATTGATAATGAAAATTGTTTCACAAAATAAATGACTTCTCAAAATACAAGTCAAAGGGTGAGTCAAGTAATAAGTTGTGACTTTTAATTGGATATGTTAATTGGGTCTAGCTCAAGTGTAACATCCCGCTCTGGCACACTGAGAAAAATTATTCTTTGAGGACACTTGCTCGCAAGTGATATGGACTTTTATGATGTTAAAACATTTATCCTTGATTATGATGCGTTATGATAGATGACATGATGTTTTACTACTTGACGTAGACAAGTGCTTTTGACTCAGTTTATTGAGTGTGCAGGGTTTTTGGACCTTGAGGATGCAGAGGCATCGGTGGAACCCCCTTGGACTCCAGATTGAGTCGGGGAATGTGTTATTGGGTTGATTTATTTACTATGATATTTCATTTGATTTGATGATATGATGTTGACATTTCTGACATGATTGTTGATGATGCAGGCTGACGATAGCTTGCCGACCAGACTCACATATGGAGTAAAGGGGCCACACACGATTTCCAGAGAGGTTGAGGAAGAGGCGTGGACAAGAGCCCTGCCACAGCCTACTAGCACTCCCGCCGTGGCTCGAAATGTAGGTTAACGATTACCTAGTTCGAGAGGATCCACAATGTCGTGAGGGAAGACTGCGACAGTCGCTCACGATGATTCTAAGGGGCACGCAATAAGGAGGGGGCCTTATTCCTTAGAGCCCTTAGTCTCCCACAAGTTCACCTGGCGGAGTATTGACTCTAGGGGTTATAGATGTCTACCAATCATTCAAGTTGGCGAGTGGCACCCTTGGAGCACGTGGTGCATCCTGAAGGGCACATCGCACAAAGAAACGAACAAGGCAAGTGGCACCCTTGGAGCACGTAGTGCGTCCTAAAGGGCACGTCGCGTTGATGATGATGAAGAAACAAACCTAGATGTCCCTAAGACATTAACGCCTTAAGAAATTCTTAAAATGACTCCCCTAAACAATTGTCGTCCAGTTCAAAATCTAAACCTAAGTCTAAAAAACTTCTCTAAGATAAAAATTTCGTTTAACCTTAAGGAAAAAGGCCCTATGAAAATAAAAAAGTTATGAATTTAAAAATAAAATGAAAAGATTAATTAGCGCATTTACCTTTTTGGTTTTAAAAAAAGAGGAGAAGGGATCAATAAAAATAGGGAAACTAAGTAATAAAGGAAACATAGACAATTAATAAGTAATAAAATTATTTAACGTGCGAGAGTATAAGAAGTTATGAATTTAAAAATAAAATGAAAAGATTAATTAGCGCATTTACCTTTTTGGTTTAAAAAAAAGAAGGGATTAATAAAAATAGGGAAACTAAGTAATAAAGGAAACATAGACAATTAATAAGTAATAAAATTATTTAACGTGCGGGAGTATAAAAAGTTATGAATTTAAAAATAAAATGAAAAGATTCATTAGCGCATTTACTTTTTTGGTTTTAAAAAAAAAGAAGGGATTAATAAAAATAGGGAAACTAAGTAATAAAGGAAACATAGACAATTAATAAGTTAAAGAAAATAATTCTAGAGAAACGTGGGGGATGAATGACACTTGTACAACAGAGAATTTTTGAAGGGTTTTCTTTAAAACTTAAAAATAAATGTGGGGCTCAAAACTCTATAAAAGAAAAGGGGGATGAGGAAGAAAGGGGGGTTGCTAGCGTAATGTTACGCTGCCAGATTTGGACTTGATTGATTTCTTGTGAGGAGTTGGGATTTTATCAGCTTGTATTGGAGTGGTAGCTCAGCCTTGCGAGGCGAGCTGGGAAGCTAGGCATACCTTCTGGATTCGTCTGGACCCTTTGTGGCTCGGGGGGCTAAGGGGGAAGCAGAGTACCTATAGTGATCAGTTGGGAGGTACCGGTGTAGTCTATACGGTCGGTGAGTGGGAGCGGCAAGGAGTAGGAGCGGCTCAGAGCGCGGGGTCATCATCGAGGCAGGCGATAAGGCAAAGGTACACATGTGCGTTGTTTTGATAAAATGAGAAATGTTTGAGTTGTATATGAATTCTTAAGATGATTGATTGATGGGTTAAGTTTAGGATGATTCTGTTCCCTTTGTTTTCCTCTGTGCCTAGACTGTTTTAGCCACGAAAACCCTTCGATGAGAGATCCTTGGCTCTGGATTCCTCTTATTTTTGGCTGCATTTTCTTGGGGCATCTTTGTAAAAGATGAAAACCTTTGGGCTTAATTCTGCATGGGCTTCGACCAGATTGATTGGATTCCCTCTCCGTTCTTCGGTGTTGCTGATCTCCCGTGGTTCTTGCATTTTGCAATTGTGCTTTACGTCTGGATTTGGCTACGTATTTGTTGTTGCATTCCTTGTGTTTTAGGGAGGAAACCCCCACGAATCAGCACCATTCTCTACGTTGCCTGTTTACTGTCATTTACTCTGCAATCCTTCTCTGCTTGTTGTTTATCTCGGCGTTGACTGTTTAAAATAAATAAATAAATAAAATAATAATTTGCGTTGGGGTTTATCTCAGCGTTTTGAGAGTCAAAATTTCTCTGCGTTTGGGTGTTATCCCAACGATGGATGGTTAAAATTTTGCATTTGGTTGTTGTCTCAGCGGTGATAAAAGGAAATTTCTCTGCATTCTTGTTGTTTAAATTCTGTGTTTCCATGTTAGAAATTCTCTGCATTTTGGTTTGGGGTTCTCCGTGTCTGGCTGAGGACACTCACACCTCAACCCCTCTGATCTCTGCGTTTGGCTGAGAGCACTCACACGATAACCAACCGGATCTCTACGATCTGGTAATTCCTTCCATCTCTCCATATGCTTATTTATTTATGGACGAATTGTTCTGGGTCTCGGCCATGCAATATCCATTCCACCTATGGTATCCACGAATTCACCTTCCCCTTATCAGAACGCGATTTATTACTGGTTAATGCATTTTACCACGCGTATTCTTGATAAATTTACTTCCCGTGTTTTGCTTGAAAATTCTGAGCGTCCCTCCTCTCGTACCCTCTGCAAACGTGGGTTCAATCTTTTTTCTTCTTCCATTGATTTCTCTGTTCTCTGACGGACTCCTTAGTCGGCACCACGGCTTTAGCAACCACTTGGTATGTCTTTTACTATTCTGCCAGTGTTAGCGTGTTGGACAGCGACGCCCTTTCGCCAGTTGTCAGTTGCCTGGATTCGTGCCTTTTTGTATGGTTGGGTACTGTGGAGCGTCCTTACAACGTTACGATCATGAATAAACTGAAAAGAAATAAAATCTACGATATAATCTCAGTGGAAATATTTATGATATAACATCAGTGGTAATGCTAATATCAGTGGTAATAATTATGATATAATGTCAGTGGTAACACACAGTCCTGATTGCAAATTGTTTATGGTTACCTTGAAGGGAATGTTATTTTTTATGATGTAATTTACTCAGCATTACATGTGAGCTCTAACACATGGGAAAATTATTACTCTGTCTGATCTTTAGCCAATCTCAATTATTGTTTGATAAGTTTATTTTAATACACGCTGGAATAATTGTGAGTGGGTCCATATATTGGAAATTGTATTTGTTATAAATTATTATATGTCTACCTCAAAATTCTAAATTCTAAATGGAGCAATCCTTGGATAATCTACCCTTTATCGTATGTTTTTAGATTAGGGTTAAGCGATGACATATGAAAGGTATGATAGTTGTAATTTAATGCAAGGGTTCTGTAATACGGTTTTCTTGTATGGTAAGGGTTATGATTGTTTAGGGTAATGATATTGCCCATAAATCAAATTGAATGTTCATACACCTTATGGTATTTTAGTCTTTGATTTTAGTAATGTTATTTAGTTCTGATTTAGAATGTGATTTGGTTCTGTATTTAGTAATGTCTCCCTCTCCTTTCCATAATAATAATGTACTTTATTTTAACATTATCATAAGGTTAGGAAGGGTAGGAATGGTGAAGTTTTGATTATGGTGTTAGGGAAAAGTAATACCTTCACTAATAATAATAATTTATCATGCTTATTTATGTGGAATGAGGAATGAATTTTTAACATACAGTCCTTAATTATGTCAAGCATTGTTCTTGTAATAAATAAAAAGGTATTGTTCGGGTTAGTTAACCTATAATTGTACTGCTGATTTCTATCGAATTTGCAAAGTTATGGTAACATCAGATTATGGCCTTGGTACTTACTGTAAATTAATGTTATGGTGATGTGTAAGGAGTAATTCCATTGAATTATATCGTTGAATTATGCAAGAGTAATGTTAAGACCATTTAACTAAAATGTAATTTTAGTGTTAGATATCATATGAATATAATGGTCATGTGGTCTTATCATAATGCTATTGAATCTTAGTTAATGATGATTTATAAAATATGAGGTTTCTTGAACTAAGCACCATAGAGTATTATGGTTTAGTAATGAGGTTTCATGTTCACTTGTATCATGCTGAACTTGGTGGGTCGTTGTATGAATCCTTCTGCCTTGCGCCTTCCATAGAGGTTGCGGTCATGCGTTTATTTATTGTGGCGCTTGGTTGAGTCATTTGAATATGGGGTCAGTCGTGTCGAGCGGGGTGTAGACATCTCCTTGGAGCCTAGTATATAAGTTTGTGCGTGTGATTATTCGTGTGTAAGGAATCTTGTGCCGTATCAAGAGTCTCGGGCCCTTTAAAGGCAGGGTTTCCACTCTTGCGACACACTTGATGGAGATTACTAGTTTCTACCTGAGCAGACGGCCAGGAGCCTATCTGACCTTCTCTCTCTTCGGAGCAGAGGACTAAGATTAAACGTCCTTCTTTCCTGTGCAGAAATAGCAAAATCTACTACTATGGATTCTTCCTTTTGTGTTCATACCGTGCATAACCCAGTATGTCATTAATGCTTGTCGTTACTTGTGGTGCGCCTTCTATCTTCTTGTTGTGATCATCGTGATTGTGTCTTGTTAGTCGTCTGGTGGCAACGCATAGTCAAGTATGTTTGTTCCCTTCCACATGCGCGCACACACGTTAGCACACAGACAAAAAAAAAGATTTGCACCTGTTAAAGAGTTGTTGTCGTAACGAGGAGGTACGTTACATATGGTATCAGAGCCCGTTCGACCCGCGGCTTGGGATTCGCTACGGCCTCCGTGACATGAATTGATTGATTATACTGTTGTTAATCGAGTTGATTGTGTGCGTGCAGGTAATCATGGTTAGGGGACGTCGCGGAGGCAGACGACGGGGTGCTAGGGGAGGAGGCATGACGCCTCTAGTAGCATCCACGCCTGAGGGGTCTAACCCCCAGGGAGGCGAGCAAGTTCTCGGACAGGAGCATATAGCTGTTGGCGATGTTGTTGGGATGATGAGATATTTTCAGCGCATGTCCGAGGCACTGATCAGCCAATTGGACAGAGACGAGGCTAGGGTACCAGCACCCACTGAGGTTCCACCGCGTGCACCAGCCGTTACAGGTAGCATTCACCGTGAACTCGAGAAGGTAAAATTTCCCAAGGCATGGTTGGAGAATATGGCGCTGTCCCCGAGGCATGGTTGGAGAATATGGTGATGTGCTTTGCACTTCGTGATTATACCCCCAACATGAAGGTCCGCATGGCGGTCTTTCGAATGAAGGGGATCGCTCTTCTATGGTGGAAGACGCTCCTGCCACAACTGAACATGGTCGTGGAAGACGTGTCATGGGAACTGTTTGAGGAACGGTTCTGAGAAAGGTACCTTTCATAGGAATTCATTGAGCGTCAGCTCAATGAGTTCAACGCTTTATGACAGGGAGGTCGTACGGTTCCCGAGTACAAGGCACGTTTCATGGAGTTTCTCCGGTATGCTCTGCACCTTAACACAGAGAAGCTCAAGGTCAACCGGTTCGTGTTTGGCCTTAATGGCAGCCTGCGTGCAAAGGTTAGGATCTTGATGCCTCAAACCCTACACGACATTGTCCAAAAGGCCCTCATAGCAGAGGAGGAGCTTATCAGTGGGGGTCAGACAAGGACTCCAGCGAGACCAGCAGGGTAGGGTTCATCTGGTACACTGCAGCATCAGACACTAGTGAGACATACGTCAGGATATAGTGGCTTTCAGAGGGGATCCACTTTCACTACACCCTGACGATCATCGCCTCAGCAGCGGACACCTTATCGGGGACCACAGTGTCGCCCACAACAGTAGTAGTTTAGGCCTGTTCCGCAGAATAGACCAGGGTTTCAGGCCGATGGGTCGTCATCTTCTACTTTGGGTACCAGGACTACTGGGCCGAAGAAGGGGTGTTGGACGTGTGGGGAGCCACACTACCAACGAGACTGTCCTATGGAGAGGACCAGAGCGTCCGGATCAGTCGGACCCACTACCGTGGGAGATATGGGCAAGGCCCATCGGATTCATGCAGCGGTGAATAACCGCTAGGCATATCACCAGTCGACTGTGCTCGAGACGACAGGTACTGTCGCTGACCAGAACCTTAGTATTTTGATAGACCCAGGTGCTACTAAGAGTTTCATTTCTGGTGCAGTGCTAAAAAGGATTAAGGTAAAGGAAGTCGAACAGAACGAGTTTAGCTTCGTAGATATGGCTTCAGGAGCCAAACAAAAGGTTGGAGGAAAGGTTACGGGTTGTACCCTTAACCTGGGAGATTTTGTCATGAGGGTCAACTTGTACGTCACAATCTTAGGATCTTATGACACCGTGATTGGTATGGATTGGTTGGAATAGCATGAGGTGATACTCAACTGTAAAATGAAATGGTTGATCTTGGTCGATGACAAAGGACAGAGACGTGTGATAGTAGGACGGAACTAGGGAGTTTCTCTGAGGTTCGTCTCTTCCTTACAGCTGCGGAAGAGTATGCGCAAGGGGTGCAAGCTTTATGAGATCCTTGTGCTAAATGAAAAGGGAGTGGAGGAAGGTCTAGAACACCTTCCAGTGGTGGAGTTTGTGGACGTATTTATAGAGGAGCTACCTGGGATGCCGCCGGAAAGGTATTTGGAGTGTACTATAGAATTGAAACCGGGGACCGACCCGATAGCAAGAACGCCTTATCGGATGTTGACCCCGGAGTTGCAAGAGTTGAAAATGAAACTGAAGGAGTTGCTGGACCTGGGACTGATATGCCCTAGTGTGTCACCGTGGGGTGCACTGGTTATTTTCATATGAAAGAAGGACGGATCGTGGAGGCTTTGCATTGACTACCGTCAACTGAACAAGGCTACAATCAAGAATCAATATCCCTTACCTAGAATTGATGATTTGTTCGATCAAATGAAGGGTGCGATGGTGTTCTCCAAGATCGATTTGCGATCAGGGTATCACCAGTTACGGATCAAGGAGGATGACGTCCCTAAGACCACCTTTAAGATGCGATTTGGACATTTTGAGTTTACTATTTTACCGTTTGGACTGACAAACGCCCCAGGGGTATTTATGAGTTTGATGAACAAGGTGTTCCGTGAGTACTTGGACAAGTTCGTCCAAGTATTCATTGACGATATTTTGATCTACTCTCAGATGACAGAGGAGCATGACGAGCACTTGCGCTTGGTATTATAGTGTTTACGAGAACAAAAATTGTATGGGAAGTTGTCCAAATGCTCTTTTTATCAATCGAGGATTCACTACTTAGGGCATGTAATCTCCGGTGAAGGTATCGCCATGGATCCATCCAAGGTTGAGGCTATTATGACTGGCCTGCACCAACAAATGTCACAGAAGTGCGTATTTTTATGGGTTTAGCCAGATACTATCGACAGTTTGTCGAGGGTTTTTCGAAGATAGCAAATTTGATCACGGAATTGCAGAAGAAAAACAAGAAGTTCATTTGGACAGAGAAATGCGCAGAAGCATTTCGGAGGCTTAAAGAGTTGTTGACAACTGTGCCGATACTAAAGGTCCCTAACATGGATGCGGACTTCTTGGTATGCACCGATGCATCCAAGGAAGGATTAGGCGGAGTCTTGATGCAAGACGGACGAGTGATTGCTTACATTTTGAGGAAACTGAGAAGGCATGAGGAGAACTACGCGACTCACGATTTGGAGCTATTAGCCATCGTATATGCCTTGAAGGTTTGGAGACACTACCTTGTTGGATGAAAATTTGATTTAAGGACTGATCATTATGGACTACAAGACATTTTTACGCAAAGCGACCTGAACGCGCGACAACGACGTTGGTCGGAATTGCTTAGCGAATACGACTTCGAGATTACTTACATAAAGGGAATAGTGAACCGAGTGGCGGATGCCTTGAGTCGAAGGCCACGCATCTTTTTGGTGTTACCTCCTCAGACAAATATACATGAGAAGATTCTCACTTTACAGTGTGATTATGACTGGTACAAAGAAGTTGAGGATTTTATCGGACAAAACACAATGATGGTACCGTGATATGAGGGATTTTCTTTTGATAGCGACGGTTTATTGAGGTTTAGAGGTCGAATTTACGTACCGCCAAACGATGAGTTGAGGATGTTGATCCTGAGCGAGGCTCATGGAGCGGTTTACATGGCTCACCCAGGAGTCACGAAGATGAGGGCAGACCTTAAATCCATGTTCTTCTGGAAGGGAATGAAGGTTGACATAGTCAACCTTGTGGCTAGATGTCTAGAGTGTCAGCAGGTAAAGGCTGAGCATAGACACCCGATAGGTTTACTTCAACCACATGCCATTCCGAAATCGAAATGGGAAGTTATTTCGATGGATTTTATTGTTGGATTGCCACTGACGGCAAGGAGACACAACTCGATTTTTGTAGTAGTAGACACTCTGACAAAGAGTGCTCACTTTATTCCTGTGTGTACGATGTATCAGGCACCTAACATAGTGAGAGTTTTCATCAGTGAGATTTTGAGGCTACATGGCGTGCCTAAGAAGATTATATCCAATCGAGGATCGGTGTTTACTAGACGATTTTGGATGAGTTTCCAAGAGGCCTTGGGAACCCAACTTAATTTTAGTACTGCGTATCACCCAGAGACTGAAGGGAAGACCTAACGCACGAACCAAACCTTGGAAGACATGTTGCGCATGTACGTGATGGACCAACAAAAGCATTGGGAGGAATTCTTGCCGCTAGTAGAGTTCTCTTACAACAACAGTTGCCAGAGCACCATTAAGATGGTGCCTTTTGAGTTCCTTTATGGGCGACCATGTCGGATTCCCTTGAGTTGGGATCAGCTTGAGGATAGGGTCCTGGTGGGACCAGAAACAATCCAAGAAATGGAAGAGAAAATGAAAACCATAAGACAAAGGATTAAAGAAGCGCAGAATCGACAGAAGAGTTATGCCGATGCGCACCGAGTCGATCGTAGTTACGAGGTCGACGATCGAGTCTTCTTGTGGGTTAAACCGCATAAGAGTTCGATAAAGTTTGGAAAGGGAGATAAACTCTCTCCTAGGTTGTTAGGACCTTTCGATATTGTGGAGAGAAAGGGGCCCGTGGCCTATCGACTATCATTGCCTGATTCCTTGAGGCGTATGCATGATGTTTTTCATGTATCTGTTTTGAGACATTATATTAGTGATCCTACACACGTGATTGACATGAGTTCCTTGCAAGTATCGGACGAGGGAGCTCTCACGGCTGAGTCGGTCCGCATCTTAGATCACCATGTTCGACAGTTACGACGTCGAATGGTAGATCAGGTCAATGTCTAGTGGGACAGTTATAGTCCACACTCCACGACCTGGGAGGACGCATATGATATGCGCCAGAAGTTTCCATTTTTGTTTGATAGATAGACTTATGATACTGTGATACTTTTATTTCAGCATTTATACTGAGAAAATTCGGGATGAAGTTTAGACCACGAGGGGGTGTATGTAACATCCTGCTCTGGCGCACTAAGAAAACTTATTCTTTGAGGACACTTGCTCGCAAGTGATCTGGACTTTTATGATGTTAAAACATTTATCCTTGATTATGATGCGTTATGATAGATGACATGATGTTTTACTGCTTGACGTAGACAAGTGATTTTGACTCAGTTTATTGAGTGTGCAGGGTTTTTGGACCTTAAGGATGCAGAGGCATCGGTGGAACCCCCTTGGACTCCAGATTGAGTCAAGGAGTGTGCTATTGGGTTGATTTATTTACTGTGATATTTTATTTTGTTTGATGATATGATATTGAAATTTCTGACATGATTGTTGATGATGCAGGCTGATGATAGCTTGCCGAGCAGACTCACATATGGAGTAAAGGGGCCACACATGATTTCCAGAGAGGTTGAGGGAGAGGCGTGGATAACAACCCTGCCACAACCTACTAGCACTCCCACCGTGGCTCGAAATGTAGGTTAATGATTACCTAGTTTGAGAGGATCCACGATGTCGTGAGGGCAGACTGCGACAGTCGCTCACGATGATTCTAAGGGGTGTGCAATAAGGCGGGGGACTTATTCATTAGAGCCTTTAGTCTCTCACAAGTTCACCTGGCAGAGTACTGACTCCAGGGGTTATATATGTCTACCAATCAGTCAAGTTGGCGAGTGGCATCCTTGGAGCACGTGGTGCATCCTGAAGGGCACATCGCGCAAAGAAACGAATGAGGCGAGTGGCACCCTTGGAGCACGTAGTGCGTCCTGAAGGGCACGTCGCATTGATGATGATGAAGAAACAAACCTAGATGGCCCTAAGACATTAACGCCTTAATAAATTCTTAAAACAACTCCCCTAAACAATTGTCGTCCAATTCAAAATCTAAACCTAAGTCTAAAAAACTTCTCTAAGATAAAAAATTCATTTAACCTTAAGGAAAAAGGCCCTATGAAAATAAAAAAGTTATGAATTTAAAAATAAAATGAAAAGATTAATTAGCGCATTTACCTTTTTGGTTTAAAAAAAAAAAGAGAAGGGATCCATAAAAATAGGGAAACTAAGTAATAAAGGAAACATAGACAATTAATAAGTAATAAAATTATTTAACGTGCGGGAGTATAAGAAGTTATGAATTTAAAAATAAAATGAAAAGATTAATTAGCGCATTTACCTTTTTGGTTTTAAAAAAAAGAAGGGATTAATAAAAATAGGGAAACTAAGTAATAAAGGAAACATAGACAATTAATAATTAATAAAATTATTTAACGTGCGGGAGTATAAAAAGTTATGAATTTAAAAATAAAATGAAAAGATTCATTAGCGCATTTACCTTTTGGTTTTAAAAAAAAAGAAGGGATTAATAAAAATAGGGAAATTAAGTAATAAAGGAAACATAGACAATTAATAAGTTAAAGAAAATAATTCTGGAGAAACATGGGGGATGAATGACACTTGTACAACAGAGAATTT
>JASDQU010735954.1:131375-142416 GCA_032191745.1 Picea mariana | reverse complement strand
CCCCTTGTCTTGTCTCTTGCTTGAGGCTCCAGGGCAGTTGGAGTGTCTTCCGGGCATGGTATTTCCTCTATGTAGCAGGTTGGGAAGTCCTCTTCAAGCTTTCCCCTCAAGTTGCTTCCATCTTGAGTATCATGCTCAATTGGAGGATTTTCTTCTCGCTTTATGTTTGTGGGCTGCCAATTATCCAGAGATGGTGGGGTCTGAGCTCTTTGATGTGTCACAGACTCAATTAATGGAGCATGGGGTGTGAGACGAGTGACCCTCACTCTATGCCAAAGAATATCATTTTCCAGTGATAATGCTCATTCCATACGCTGCCTCTTTTGTCTATGAGAAATATGGGTGTGCCAAGCCAACCTGCGTCGAGGCTTGCCTCGCTCCCTATGCATAGTGGAGGAGGATTGAGAATAAGACTCACCCAGAGTTAACATGAAACAACGAAAGACACACCAGAGCTTACAAACGGCGGGGAGTTTCAGAACAGAAGTGATCCGGCTGTGTCCAGACCTCTTTGCTTTCATCTTTGTGTGGGACGACTGCACCTGGCCTCTCTTTAACTCAACCATACTTAATGCCTACATTTCCAGCTCTTTCAGGCGAGGGAAAGTTCTGTCATCCGGAGATCGGTTGTAATGTCCTGCTCCCATAATTAATGTGAATAGATGGGGAGCGGCCTACAACATTTAAACCTTGGCTTAATGCTATGCCTGGTGGCAGTATTGTGCGACGTGTTACCCCATTCGGGGGCATTGTAATGATAGTTATTTAAATTTAGTTTTTTAAATATTTTTTGGACTTTGATAAATACTTCAAACATACAATCTTCCACCAGGATATTAAATCTCATAATTATTCTCTAAGCCAATAAAAAATTATAAATTAAAAAAATTAAAAACACAGTTTGGAATAAAAATAAATAACTATTTTTAAAAAACCATGAAAAACATATATAAATTTAAATGCACACAGAAAAAGTCAAAAGTCTTCCATTAGGATATTAAATATCATAATTATTCTCTAAGCCAATAAAAAACTATAAATTAAAAAAATTAAAAACACAATTTGCAATTAAAATAAATAACTATTTTTAAAAAGCCATGAAAAACATATACAAAATTAAATGCACTCAGAAAAAGTGAAAACACATGAAAACTATAATACTTGACGTAATAAGGATTAAAAATACATTAACAAAGCGTGATGTTATTTAAAGTCGAACAAAAATAAAATATGTATAAATTTAGGTATAATCTCATTATTTTAAAAATGTATATAAAATTAAAATGAATATGATAATTGAGATAAATGCCAATGTATGTAATACATTTTACAAAGTCACATATAATTAACAAATATTAATAATGTGACAATCTATAACAAAACAACAACAACAAAAAAAATCTTATATAAATTTAGGTATAATCACATTGTTTTAAAGATGTATATTAAATTAACAAAAAAAACCAACATAAATAAAATCTTGTATAAATAATCACATTGGTTTAAATATGTATACAAAATTAAAATGTACCAACATAAATAAAATCTTGTATAAATTTAAGTATAATCACATTGTTTTAAAAATGTATATAATAGTTGAGACCAATGCCAATGTATGCAATCAATTTTACAAAGTTATATATTATTAATATTTATATAATAATATAAAATTTATAAAAAAAAACATGGAAGTACTTTTTTAAAAAATGCTTTAAACATCAACTTAAATGTAACTTTTGTAAAAATAATGTCAATGTTTTTCAGTATTTCATCTAAACAAACCACCAATGTCTTCATCTAACCCAATGTTTCCATATTGTATATATACAACGATATCTACATTGGTTTTCCAAGCATATCAACATCAACCTCCACACACTTTTGAAAATTCATTTGAATAGGACATCATCATATCAACTTCAGCAAGCTATTGAAAATTCGTTTGAGTAAGACACCATCGCTTCATTGGTGCGAGTTGGAAATGTCCATTGTTTAAACTATGATGACATATTAATGCAATTATGCAAGTGATAAAATTTGTTGAATGGATGTTAAAAATGGTGTGGAAGTTTCTCGAAGTTAAAAAGTTTACAAGATAAATTATTTTTTAGTTGAAATTATTTTTTAAATTTTATAGGAATTTTGTTAGAATTTATGGTGTCTTCTTTTTAGTTGAAATTATTTTTTTTAATTTATAGGAATTTTGTTGGAATTCAATTACTGATAGATGCTTGATTTCTATTTCAGAAGTTAGCTAGATCTTGGTGAGGCCTTTACAGTGACATGTGTATGTGATGGCTACTTCGTTTTTTGTTCCAGATCAATGTTTATGGAATATTCATTTATTAATAAGCCAATAAAGCATAAGGCCAAAACATAGATAATTCATTTAGCTATTGAAGCAAGATCAACTGCTGATAGAAGCTTGATTTATGTTTCATAATTTAGCTAGATCTTGGTGAGGCCTTTACTGTGGCATGGGTATTTGATGGCTACTTCGTTTGTTGTTCTAGAGCATAGTTTAGACCTAGGGAACGCCTTTGCATGGGTTATGTCAAATGGCAACTAATGTATATTATTGTTAGTGCACCATCATGATTTATCAATGTGACTTGACTGATGCAGATAATTCTTACAATTCTTTTAAACTTTTATTAACACCAAAATGCTAGTTTATGAGGTGGATGGTCTTTTAAAGGACCAGAACATGATAACCTATGTTAAAGTAGGTTTTTCATGCAAGACATTTTGTTAATTGACCTCTGGTTGACATGCTAATTTGAACAGGGCAATGTCGTGGGCACCCAACTGCTTGGCCACAAGGCTAGGCCCTCGCAGCCAAGTCAAAGTCCAGTGGAATGTGACTTGGTAGCGAGGGACTAGCCCTCTGGCCAGGAAGTTGGCGTGCCCATGACATTTCTCTGAAAGGACACCTAATTAATTAAATTTTAATTTAAAAAAATAAATTAAATTTGGCAGAAAAATAAAAATAAAATTAAAACTCTGTTTAAAATATAACTAAAAGTAAAATTAAAAAACAAAAAACAAAAAATAAATCTAATTTGAAGGGGGAAATGCCGTGGGCACCCAACTGTTTAACTAAAATTTTGTTTAAAATATAATTGAAAGTAAAATTAAAATAAAAAACTAAAACTAAATCTAATTTGAACTGGGCAATGTCATGGGCACCCAATTGTTTGGCCACAGGGCTAGGCCCTCGTGGCCAAGTCACAGTCCACTGGACTATGAATTGGTCATGAGGGCCTAGCCTTGTGGCCAAGAAGTTGGCGTGTCCACGACATTGCTCTGCTCGACCTCCTAATTAATTAAATTTTAATTTAAAAAAACTAAATTAAATTTGGCAGAAAATGAAAAATAAAACTAAAATTAAAATTAAAATAAAACTAAAGCTAAAATTAAAATTAAAATTAAAAATTAGAATAAAAAACTAAAACTAAATCTAAAACTAAAATACAAATAAAAATCTAAAATTAAAAACTAAAACGAAAGCATAGAGAAATACCTGAAACTCGTCGACAGCTTGCCAAAATGGCCTCTGTGCCAACACGACCACTGCACCCAAATGCTCACAAGACATCTGCACCAAAAGATCACACCTCTGTGCTCATGACCTCTGCACCAAACACTCATAGACCTATACGCTCACGATCTATGCCCCAAAATATCACACCTCTGTGCTCAAAGACCTCACAAACTCTCACAGACCTCACAAACCGCACAGACGCTCACAGACCTCACAGACTTCACAAATGCTCACAGACCTCACAGACCTCACAAACGTTCACAAACCTCACAAACTCTCACATACCTCACAAACACTCATAGACCTCACAAACTCTCACAGACCTCTATGCTCATGACCTCACAAACTCTCACGGATGCACACAACCACGCTAAAACGCCAAAAAAAGTTTGAAAACCATTCGAAATCGACGTGCGGTTGATATATAAACATTCTTTCGGCTGAAACATTGTTTGGGCAAAATATCTTTCAGCTAAAAACATATTGTTGGATGGAAAAAATTCGTTCGACCTAATTTTTACATGCAAATCAAGGGTGTCGTCTCTGCATCGTTCGATTTGACGTTCCACTTTTCAGCCGAAAACTAGTTCAGTTGAAACAAATATCTTTTGGCCGAAAAATAATATTAGTTCGGCCGAAAAATTATTTTTTGGAATTTTGGAGATTCGATTATCACAAAAGTGTTACCCACCTTTGTGATTTCACCCATATAATCAAATGCTCTTTGAAATTATGTGTGAGCTAGCTCACATATAAAATATGTGTGAGCTTATTTGTAAATCTACTTGAATGTTGGTTTTTGTGATTAGTAACCAATTTAGTTAAGAGTTTGACAATACCTTGGCAAGAAGAAATTCACTTCGTTGTATGTAGGAAACAAAAATGTCTATACTACGCCATTCTTGGACAAGAAAGCAAGGAATGCAATCAAAGAAAATTTAGAAACTTTCTCTTTTCTAATGTGGGATATAGTATGTTCTCAAATAATCAAATGTTCAAGTTCAAAATTAGGTCTTCATCATGATATAACCTTAAATAAGTTTGAATGTACACCATTTAAGACAATGATAAGATTATCTAGGGGTTCTTTATATTTCAAAATAATTGATCAAAGTGTTGAATAAGAAAGGCTAAACTAAAAATTTGAGAAAACAAAAAATTGATAAAAGTAAAAAACATACATTTATGAATCATCCTGAATGGACACATCCTTCCTTTATATGGGTGCTTTCTCTACTTCCTCCTCAATCCCAATCTCCCTCCCAAGCACACTCTCAGGTACTCTCTTCTCCACATTAGCCTATATAACACATTTCAAATTTGAAAATTTGAAAAATTAAATTTAAATTATTATAACACATTAAATTTAAATGATTTTAACATACTAAATGATACATGTAAACTCCCACCCTCTTCAAACTCTCTCAATGAGAATTGGGACAAGCTTGCCTAAGTAGTAGGATATGGAATAGGGATTTGTGAACAACACAACTAAGAACTAAATCTAGGATTCAATGTGTTCACATTTATACAAAATTATAAATGTTGTTGATCTCTTATTCAAAAGATTGGAGATTGAACAACTATTAGAAAACAAATACCTGATTCAACCTATCCAAATTTAAACTTGTGGAATCAAGTCGCCTACTTACTGGAGATTCATTTAACATATCTCCAAACCACAATTAATGACAATAACAAATCGATTATTTCTATAGATACAATGATATCTAAATCTAGAATTAGAAGTAAAATATCCTAAAATGTGTAAACAATTTACTAACTAGAACACATACCAATCTGTTGTTCGGCTCATCATTCTGAATGACCTTATTCCAACCATCACATAATATTTTTCATACTCCAAAACATATTCTGCTGACATGGTATCTAACTCCGCATCTGTTTTATAAACAAATATGGCTCGGGAATTGGCTTCTGCTCGCTGACAGTTCATGCTAACATCAATACCATAAACAATCGCTTCCAATTTTTTCCCGATTGCTTCCCTAGCCTCTTTTCCAACCTATGATGTAGCCTGCAACTCTGAATGTGAAGCAAATTCTCCTGTTGGGTGAGGTACTAAAGGTTGTGGAGGCCTCGACAATTTCATATTTCAATATTCCCCTTTGCGATCATATGTTCGTCCTTTACCAGTCCCATAATATTTGGATGGTAGGCTAGTATAATCAGGGTGCATGTTCAAGAAAAACTATGCATAAATGTGTGTTGCAAAATAGTGTGGAACCTCATCGTTCCATGGAAATTTCCCATATGCTGCCAAAAATCGATTATATAGATGTCCTGCAATGTCAGGGTGGTTAAAATATTGCACCTTCAACATCTTCCACTTTGGCCCATCTTTGAAATTGAACATCGAAATGACATCTTCTTTTGAAACTCTATTTTTTACTATCTCCCATTTATCAGGGCCCATCACCTCTGACTTTCGCCACCTCATTAGATCTACAAAACTATCAGTGGTTGGCCCCATCTTCTGATGTTCGTCCATAAAGTTTTGCAATGAATGCAAAACAATTTGCAAGCTTTGTTTGCTCTCCTGAGGGAGTTCCAAGACCACCAAATCATTTTCCAACCTCCTTTTAACACTTGAGCATCGCTCAAGTGTCATTTCTTCAGTAATCCCTTCCCAGGGAAGTTCATCACCAACATTCGAAGGATAGGTGGACGTAGACATGTAATCTTATGTTTCTTGATAACACAGTCTCCTAAATCCACCCTCACCCTCTCCATTGACATTAAAATCTTCGTGACAACCAATCTCTCTTTCATTTTCGTCCCTTGCTCTAAAATCATTATCTACACACACATTTGAAAGTAATTACAACATTTAACTTCACATAAATTTAAATACACAAAAAATCAATAAAAATAAACAAAATCAAAGAAAATTACCATAAATATTCTCTTGTCCTGAGGTATTCCCTACATTCTCAGCTGTAGGAGTATCAATGCACAACCTATCTAAGAAGGTTTCATCCATAGAAATTGCTTGAGCTCATTCTGCATTTGATCTATTCACAAACTCGTTTGAAAATCTCCTCTAACGAGAATGTTGTTGGTCACTTGGAGTCTGAGTCAAAGAAGGAGTTCCTCTTGTTCCTTCTTGGGAGAGCCTAGAGCATTTGCAAGGAATGTTTGGGGAATCTTATGTCGACATCTCTCCTCAATATATATCCTTTGGAAATTCATGAAAATTTAAACACAACACAAGTACAAGTTAATATCTCCAACATTGACCAACACAAATTATGAAGAAAGAAAAAAAAATAAGACAAAATTAATGTGGTTATATGCTCAACATGCATTTATATGTGGTTATAAAGCATTGTTTATAGGCATTTTGGTAGATCCATCCTATCAGAAACCTCATGGACAACCAGGACTTGGCTAGGGGATTCCAATGCTTGTGTAAATACAAAGGGTAATACATCACCATCTTCAACTAGTATCTTATCCAAAGGTTAATATAAGCTCATCTTCAACTAAATGCTTTTGTAAATAAAACAAAATTAATAGAAATTTTCTTTATGTTAGACACAATTATAATAGGGTAATGCATAACTCCACTACCCATGCCCATTTCAAATCTATTTTGGTTGTTTAATATTAGCACAAATAACCTTGGTAAATCCACCAATAGTACATGGGTCAAAGTCTGGTAACGTAGTAGAAATTATCTATATGGGCAATCAAATTTCATGCATCCAACGGGTATGGAGCACAATCCATGAAAATCAACGATTAACTTTATGCCATGTTTGGTTGGATGGAAGAAATCCGTTATCTACAAAGAAATGACACTAAGTATCAACAAGCCTGTATTCCACTTGGAGGGGGGCATTAATAGAGAAAATGTAGAGTTTATCAATAAAAATGCAGAGATATACCTAATTTCAAGAAATTAAAAATGTAGAGAGAAATCAAAGTTTTAATCAATCAAGCCGCAGAGGTACTCGTTCTTAATAAGGAGAAAATACTAAACATTCAACCATGAATCAATCAACTCAAATATAAGTAAGAGATAGAAAACAGGGAAAATTCTTATCCATCACTCATCACCCATGCATGGAAAAGAAAGGCATTTGAATCTATAGGTATTTAAACACCGAAGTGACGACCGTCGATTCGGCTCTTGGCCGACTACTCAGGGACAGACTGATGACTAAAGGGATAATGGATATAAGATAAACCCACAATATTTTCATAATAATCAATAAAAACCACACATAGAAGTCATTGAAATCATAATTTGGGTTTGCCAAGGGAAATCAATTCAGAATAATAGCAAGAAAGGGGATTACAAATACAAGTTAATAATTTATTAATGGTAGGAATGAGAAACTTATCTTTAAGCGCAATTTATTAAATTCTCTATAGTATAGGACCATCCTTCGAGACTTATCCTTCTTTTTTACTAAGATCACTAGAGAAGATAATACATTCTTGTTGAGATGCATGATTTCAACTTCTAACATGTCTTTATCCATTTACTCTGTCTCACTCTTTTGAGAATATAGAAAGCAATAAAGTCTAACATTGAGTGGATAGCTACCCAAAATTAACTCAATAGCATGTTTATAATCTTTGAACATGGTTGAATCCACTAAGACGACATATATATTCCTTATGACATTTCTGTAAGATTCATTAAAATTTCCCTATGGTTGGATCCACTAAAAAAATGTATTAGAGCATTTCTTTAAGATTCCTTAAAAGTTCCCTATGGTTGGATCCACTAAGACCACATATAATGCAATGCATTAGAATCCCCAAAACAAAGAGTTTAATCTTCATAACCTCATACACCCACTAATAACATGAACATGTTTTGATCACGAAGAGGTGAAGGTCTTGCATGAAGATGGATTATATGCCATTGATAAACTTCCCATTAGCATTGTTTATGTCATTGAATTTTTATACGAATTCCTTTATTGTCATGTTACATGGGATGGGTATGAGGGTTGTTCGTATTCCTAATATAAACTAAGATGAGGTGGAGAAAATGTAATATTTGTGAGGATTAGTTGGAGTTAGAAATCTAGATAAAATATAATCATATAAGGTGGAAATTCACGTTGATTGAGAGAAATCCTGACAATAATTTCAAATGTAAGTGCATCATAACCTATTATAACACCATCATAAGTGCATCATAACCTATCCCATATGGCTAACACAATTATCGTAGGGAGGTAAAATATAATAAAAAGTTAATGGAAGTTGACACCTACATATGCTAACCCTTTAATAAATATGACTTTTGATTTAGGATACATGCCAATAACAACTTAGAGGAAGTTTCTTCATATAAATGTCTTGGAGTTGATTGTAATCACAAGTTTAATTGAAACTATAACATTGAGAAAAGGATCAATGAAGGATAGAAAACCTATTTTGACCTTGAAAACAATTGTAAATCGTATGAATTTTGGCTCCAGGAAAAAAATAAACCCCTTTTGAGACACTCATCAATCTTGTTCTATTATATGGATTTGAAGATTTGGGTTGTAGCATTTCTATATAATCATGGAGAAATACTGAGAAAATTCAAAAATGTTTATAATCTATAATCTTAAAATTAATATCATACAACCTATCCTATCCTCATATAATTAGTTATTTCCCCATTAAGAGAATGACTAAAACTAGGTACCTAATGTACATGCACAAGAGACTACTAACATGAAAGAAAATATGCTACCTATGATTTCTTCAAACTCTAGTCAAAGCCACCTATGGATTAATAGGGGTTGGCATAAAGATGCCAATTCTTGGCTAAATCATTTGGGAATGGAGAAGGATATCACTCTACAGAACATTGATATACCATTCAAAATACTATTAAATCGAAATTCAATGAAAAATAAATACTTATGAAGAGTTTTGTTAACAAGAAGGTAGGGATAAAATGTTATTTCTATCATAAAAACTCCCATATGATATGGGTTTTCATTAGAAAATGTTTCTACTATGAGTGGATATATAACTAGTGTTAGGTCACATGGCCCTCAAAACATTATGAAGGTATACTACTCTATCTCATGAATACAACAAAAATCACATGTGTATCATGACACACACACACACACATGTAATTAATATCTTGCTACAAATTTGAAAATTTAAGACATAATTTTAGAAAACATGATTATCCTCTATTGTTATCTTCTCAATTTTAGTGATATTTAGGAGACCATTCCCATAATCATCACTAATGAACAATAAAGTAACATAATCATTCTCCCTCATGGCTACTTAACACACTAGTAAGCAAATTCAAACATCAAATTGACTATTTATTTGATCACGTGACTAGCCTTTAATTTAATTTCCTGAATCATGCAGGAAATCCTTAGATACCCACATGACCCTACTAAAGAAGATCCAACTACATGCACATTAATATAAAATAGGATTGGTTTCAGTGGCCCAAAGGTGGTGTAATGAATTTGCGCTTTGACAAAACCAAAGTAAACTCCACAACCATAATTTATGAAAAAACTTTTAGACCTGTCTTTTCTAGTAACAAACTTTGTGTTATACTGGTCCCATTGGACCCTCACTTGATTAAAACATGTTGGGGCTACTAATATGTTGATTGCATGTACCCCTGTTTAGCAGGCACCTTACTAAGTCCTGACTTTATGTTATTACTGCTTGTAACTAAATTATCACAAATACACACTTCTCTTATAGATGTCCACACTCCCCTTGCATTGTGGGAGGGTCATGCTATCCACACCCCCCTAGATGTGTGATGACTAATACTATTTGTCTACTAGATATATTAGGTCAAAAGTTTTGATGATTTCAAATTTGGATTATATCTAGAGTTAGATCAATATAGTCGAAACTCCAACATATTTCAACAAAGGAAGGGATGGGAGATCTGTAAGATGGAATTAAGGTTTTAAAATGAGGGGTTATTCTAAGTAAATTGAGGATCACATTTAGGATTTGATATGTGATTCCTTGTTTCCTCACATAGTTCCTACCATGTTTAAATTATAATAATTCAATTTTAAAGATGGATGAATGTTGAAGTATTATTCTTTCTTTAATGAGGATTATTTGAAGTTTGATTTACTTTATTTATTTGTATGCATGATCAGTTGTGAACATTTTAAAAATATGCATTAGGAACATCGCTTGTTATTATCGTCTACATGTGGGATATGTGTGTGCTAGCTATGCCTACATATCCAACACACATACAATATTATGGTTCAATAAACACATAAGTTACTAATGTCTAGGTTATTAATGAATTAATTAATAAGTTGTCAATTTGAAGTTATATTATATGAATATATATATCATCAATAAGATAAGCATTCAATAACTTTGGTCAATATGTGTGAAGTAATAAATGAGTATAATAATTAGTTCACATATAAGACTCTTTTATTTCTATATTAGACTTTATTATCCAAAATGAAGTATTTGTTATAATTATTCCTTTAGTCAAAG
>JASDQU010735954.1:104592-119972 GCA_032191745.1 Picea mariana | reverse complement strand
TGTTGATTCTGTATTAAGAAACCCTAGTAACATGTTGTGATTTCCATTATAATGAACCATGCTTCATCTTGGATAGAGTAATGTAAGGTTTCAACCCTCTTATTTCTATTGTGATTATGTTACCATACATGATTCTTATTATTGGTTACTGGAGTCTTAACTAGAATGGGACTTTAGTCTTTCATCAAATTTAGGTCCTTGAGAATCATTAATTGCATATGGATTTATCACTTAGCAATATTTTCTGTATGGATTTATCCCTAACATAAAAAAACAACCATATGGTGGCCTAGATACAAAATGGAAGTCATTGGTCACTAATTTACCACTTCCACCCTTGCCACCCTCGGGAGCATCTTACAAATCAATTTTCTTCTCTTGCTAGAAGAAGAACATCGAGTGGTTTTGCTTATGGGCATGGTTCGTCACTCCAGGGATTGCACAAAGAAAAACATTTGTTATAAGTTTTTTCCACAATGAATTAAAAGACTCAAAAAAATGATACTATGTAATTCAACATAAGACAACTTATCGTATATGGTACTAACAATCGTGAGGTTATTACCCTCATTTTTGACCCTAATCTCTCAACGATGCCACCCTATGTCAGTTACAAGGATCAAATAATGAAATTTAAAAAAATATGCATAAAATCAATTCCATTCATGATATATAAAAAATTATCATCAACACATTATCTCATTGTGAATATCTCAGGCATCAATGGAGATTTGGTGGCAGGTGGAGTGCTCGACTATACAACCTGCTCTGAGGAAACATCTACTGTGGCAGACTCGGTGGATGATGTAGATAGAAATGGTGGTGGAGGTGGGTGGCATACGGGTGCATCCAATATGGATGGATGTGATGGAAAAGGTGGTGAAAATAGGTGGCCTCCATGTGCATCCATTGAGGATGAATGGAATAAGAAATATGGCAGGGGTGGGAGGTGATGAACCCCCATGGGTTGTACAAGTGATGGAATAATGCTTGGACTAGAAACATGTAACCCAAAATCCATGGATGGTTTCCCAAGGACTAGACTAGTAATGTAACTAGAGAAAATATTAGCAACCTGCATACAAATTAATAATATTGTTATTAGTACAAAATAGTAAAACTCACCAACATAAATATAACAAATTTGATATTTAAATGAGATTTAACTCAACATATGATATCTATGAAGAAGGTGATTTTTCCATATCAAGTAGACATTGATCGACATCGCCTGGTCCCACAACCTATAGAAACACAAGAACATTATAAATTTGAGGATGCCGAAAAATAAAGAAATCACTATGGTGAATTTATCAAATGTGACACATACCTGTGTATGAAGTACATTGAACGACCAGGTTGCCTCTATTGCTACATCAGTGATGGAGATAGACATTGATGCATATAACAATGTAGAGGGTTTGTTATACGAGTGTAGCCACTATAAAACATCATAAAATAAAATATCTAAATAAATACATAGAATACTATATAAATATATAAAAATGAAGAAATCGTATATGGTTAGGATACTAGCCTCCTCCATGAATATCTAGTATCCACTGGCCTCCATAGGCCAATATCAGGTATGCCTGCAACTCGAGCATCTGTGAGGCTCACATGAACAACTTCTTTGTCCATGTTCCATCTCCCCACTGCACTCTACTCTAGGGGTTGGCGGTCCAAACCCTCTGTCAATGTCACTAGCAAGCACCTCCTACTGAGATAGTGCAACAAAAATACCATGTTGCACCAGACTCCAAGTCAAGGTTGATAGAGCTATGTATGCCTTCTACAATCCCTTTGCAACATGAGGATGCTCGACAGGGGGGTTAAGTATTCTTCTGGGGGTATGAGGATCCACCATGGGATCATGACTCACATGCTCTCGGTCATGTGCGAACCCTCCACCCACCCCATAAAAATCACCAATGTCGAAGTAGTTTACATGGTGACCCAAATTAAATTCTTCCCATAATTTTCTCAAAGAATATAAAGGCACCTCCTTGTTATTGTAGGGAAAATTTTCAAAGACCATGAACCACCTATCCATCTAGTTTTGGATAATTTTTGGGTGGATGTACTAGTTTATACAAATGCATTTCTTGTTGACAAGTGGTTGTTGTCTAGTTTTGGGATTAATAAAAAGAGACATCAACTCTTGTTTTAAAATACCCAAGTCTCTAACTTGGTTTCTATCAATTTCATTCCTATATAACTCCAACATCCTATCTCTATATTTAGAAAAGAAAATTAATTTCCCTTGGGTACTTGCTATGGAAAATACAATGACATCCAATGAAGTGGTCAAGGACGATCGTCTAGGTTCCTGTATGCCCCTTAATTCATTCAAAAGTGATCTCAATGTGGCCATACACTGAATTTCACCCGTGGTCTATTAAAAAAGGGCATGACAGAGGAACGTGCACACATTCCTACCAACGTAACTATGTGGCATGTTGAGTGGAGGTTCATGCTTTACCAAACCTATAGAATCAGAAACACGTGCGAGTTCCTAGGAACACACACACATTATTGCGAGAGTGTGTTCGTGTTCACCCCCTTGCCACTTTTCTTTCCACCAACTTTGTGCACTCACCCTCCAATATTAAGAATATAATTAGTCAAATCATGATTGGTTTCTTCCTTTGGGGATTGATTTTTGAATTCTTCATTATACACATGTATTGGATTTTTGCCCAACTAAATACAATGTGGTCTGTAATTCAAAAGTAAATCCATCAATCCTAAGTGATTTGTAATTTTCCATCTCATGCGAGGTTGCATACAACTCATCGAGGGAAAGGAAACGTTAGCTAACACCACTCCCAAACAATTTTGAACAACCTCACATTTTCCCTTCCTAATCCAACTTGTTTTAAACCATTTTTCAATGATCATCAAATTCAAATTCAATACATTATTTTTATTTGGTGACTCAATCCAACATAGATTTTAAGGCTAATATTTTTTGCAGACCTCCTTCTTGGCTAAATATTTGAATAAGGACATAGTCGGACTATCCACCATGTTCATTTAGAATTGTAGTCACACTTGTATCTAAGCACCTTTGGATCAATGAAACATGTCTTCCCAGAGAAGATGTGAATCTCAATAAATTGATTTATTTTGTACTCTTCATATGGGCTCCATTGTAGACCTTGCATTGCCTCTTCCATCTCTCCATTGTCTATCTTCTCTTTTACAACTTTCTTGAATGTTTTCAATTTTATCATATATTCGTAGAAAGTTAAAGGTTATAGAGATTTCATATTCCCACTAATATATCCACCAATTCTCTCCCTAGGGTATGGGGACCAAGTTCTATTCAATTTTGAAGCATGCAAAAAAACTTGGAATTTGAAGGTGAGAAACACTCATAAAGCACTCGGTTCAATGCATGTGCATTTTATACCCTCCCCGTGATATTGAATCACTATTTTATTTTGTGGTATGAAGAGTGTGTATGTAACAACACACATTTCCCTCCCTCCATCAAATTCAAAGTAAAAATAATTATGCTTTGACAACATTACTTTGTAAAGATACTAGTAGATTCTATCTAGACCCTTTCTAAAGTTCATCCAAGTGAACCAAAACTATGAAAATCATGGAATCAATATTGATTAGGATCATAAATCCCATTTTAGGTATTGAGAGGAGCCATGTTTCTCGCCCCCTCCCCCCCAAACATACACACAACAAGCACAAAGGAAGTTCCCTCTACTTGTTTTATTGGATTTCCAGGACATGAAAGTTTCTAAAAACCAACCAAGATTCATTAGGTATCTCACTGTACATATAATACTAGAAAAACACTCTTTCTCTTGCATCATTTGAAGCATAAATGATGGCCAATACCATGCACAGTCACATAAGTTTAATAGGATCCACAACAATGCTTATGTTAGGTTCCTCCCACTCAATAACAAATTTGGTTTTCCTAGGTAGAGTAACATAGAAATATCTATTTTTCTCCTAGAATGATTAGAAAACACAGATTTACTACTTGGCCAAATAAAAATTAAGGACATATATAGAGGAAATCCTACAGTTTCGACTTGCAAGAAAACAATATCCTTTTCTTCGATATGTTTTATGCCAGGGACACTTAAGCCTTAAATATTCCATTATGTCACTTTCATTGAAAATGTGTTGCATTGTGCATATCATTTCCAAATGATTTTGAAAATAAATATGTGCCTATAAAAAATAATGTGAGAATTGCCAACTGTAATTGTTTTTAAAGGAAATAATGTAGTGGCATAATATCAATAACTCACCTTTCAACTTATCTATAAGTGTGCAATGTAGGCATGCATAATTCCTTCAAACAATATATGTCTCAATCAAGTACATGCTCTTGATAATCTCGACAATTGAGGGTCTCCATTGATTTATCATGGTCAAAATTAGGGAACTAATGTACCTTTGAAGAGTGTGGCTTGGTTAGGTTTGTGACGAAAGTTTTTTACAAATGATTAACTTTATAAATGGGTAAACATATGTATATGGCCTATAATCTTAAAATGCATAACCACTCTTCTTCCTTGTGTTGTTGGCTACATTATCCATATAACATGCTAAAAATATCCATCTATAGAAACTCCATAGTGAGTGCCCCTTAATTTGTATTTGCATTTCATATATGACATTAAAATACCAAAGCATAGAGCTCACCTTATATCTAGGTTTTCTCATTTTGGGTTTTCCCACAGTAAATCTTGTGTTCATTATGTGGATGGTGTGTTATTTTCTTATCTTCTTTCATTTCAATTTGAGTTTTTTTAGTAATTTCATACATCAATATAGAAACATTAAATATGAAACTTAAGTAAAGCACCACTTCAAAATAGATTGTATAAACTTTTAATATTTGTTGTGATTTAGTATTCCAGTGGAATATCCATGATAGTTTACAAATCATATTGGTACATTTTATATTAATTTTGAAGATAATGTGTTATTTTATTATCTTATTTCATTTCAATTTCAATCATTTTATTACTTTCATACATTAATCTGGAAACATTAAATTTGAATCTTAAGTAAAATCATTGCATAATAATAGATTGCAAAAAATTGTAAGATATGTTGTGACAGACCATTCCAGTAATGATCTATAAATTGTCGTTCTTTACTTCATATTCAGATTTAGTGCTTCTACCTTAATGTGTGAAAATATTGAAATAATTAAAACTAAATTGAAAGAAGCTAAGAAAATAACACACCATCCACATAATGGACACGAGATGTGCCTTTGGGAAACCAAATATAGGAAAACCCCAACTATAAGTTGATGCATATGCTCTTCATTTTTCTTCATCGTTTTGAAATGAAAATGAAAATACAAAGAAAGTGGTACTCACCATGTACTTTCCATGGAAACTTGGCCAATATGGATACTACAAGATATTCTACTTCCTTTGTTCCACTCCAAAATCCCAATCACAAATGCTTTGCTCAACTATGGAACAATAAGAAGAATGAAATGCTTTACATTCCTAGTGACTAGTGTTTAACATGTCCTTATAGCCATCTAGGGTTAGGGTTAGATTTTTTGCATGCCTCAACTCCAAATTAATATTAAGGATTTGTAACCTCTAGAATCTTCTTGAAATTTCACATATGAATAGATCCACATGCTAAGTAATGTAGGATAGCATGGCATCCGATCAATATCATGGTGGAAAACATGATAGGTCAACTTGTGGGAGGCATAACATTTTCCTACGAACTCTAATTGATGTGATTTTCACATGGTTGGAAATTTCTCAATACGTGGAACAATATTGAGAGGATAGAACTTTGTTTACAATGTTTTGACCACAAAATTTATCCTTTAAGGCCTCAAATAGGATCTAGAATTTTGTGGACCCCAAATTACCAAAGTAGGACCTATGCCTAAAATACGACATACAAGAAAATAACTTCAATGTTTCCACCCATAAAGTACCAAAATAAACGTCAAATTATATAATGATCCATTCTGGATCATACCTCCTCATTTATGGAGGTTTTTTCTCCCAAAAATATTTTACTAAAGAATTTGAGGGATGCTTTCCTCTATCTTCTCCATGGAGTAACATTTGGCCTTGCACGAGAGTTTTCCCTTCAACCCAACCTTCCAGATTTCACACTATCCATATCTTGTTGTTCTATAATTCTTCTACAAAACTTTATCTTTTTCAAACTTTGCCTCATATTTTGGTGCTAAGTCTTCTGTGGTAGGTAATAATTGTTGATTAATTTCCTTGTCCAACATGGAAGGATCATAGAGTTTGATATTTTCCATATTCACTACTGAGTGAGCATGCATATATGGGGGTAGATTGAGTTTGTAGGAATTATCACCCCTCTTATCTATCACTTGATAATGACCATACGATAGATCCTTTATGTTATTACCTACAAATTAACTCTATCTTCCACCTTGAATGTTTTCCTGATTTTGTATTGGTCATACATACCTTGTAATTTTCTTGTGACCTTTTGTTATTGGGCTTGTTATTACAATAAATTATGCATCCTATAATAAATTGAGCTACTTCTTCTTGCATTTTATGCCAATACATAGACCTCTGTAAGTTGGAAACTATCTTCCCAATTCAAAAATTCCTTGCAAATTTGGAGTATGAACCTCTTTTCTACGCTGCAATATTTAACCTTTAGGAATGCAAATATTGTCTAGATTGTAGAGAAACCCATCCCTAATATGATAGTCAACCTTATTGTCGCCTTCTTTCACATGAAATTTTCCCTATACCTATTTAAATGCCTCTTTAAATCCCCCATATTTTGTGTATTCCTCTTGTAGTAATCATGGATGAAAGGGTTCATTTGCATAAGAGTTCCCAAAGATGTGATCATCGATGTAGGTGGCCTTGAAAGCATGATTCCCAAATGATTAGTGTTTCCTTATATTTTACGATTACATGAATTTTTTGTAAAAACCTCATCCACATCTAGTGTATGATCTATTGAAACATAATCTAGGCCTATAGATACTATAGTGGTCGGTGATCAATGTGGATGATCATCTCCTTTCCCATAAGATAATACTTCCATTTCTCAATAACTTGATCGAGTGCATATATTTCCTTGTCATATGTAGGATATTTTAGGACTCCTCCATGAATAATTTCAAAATAATATAATATCATATTATCTCCTACATCAAGATTGCTGCCACAACATATCCATTTGCATCCATATCTACTTCAAAATTCTCTTGTAGATTAGGAAATGAAAAAATTGGTGCTTGACCGATATTTCATTTTGGCTCATCAAAATCTTTTTGCTAATTATTTCCCTATTGGAATCTCTTGCTGGTATCTATTATGGAATGGAGTGGTGTAGCCACAATTGAAATGATGTTATAAATTTCCTTAGATGCTATGTTTCCCAAACAAGGATCCAAATAAGGATCCTAACTTTAGGGACACTAGAAGGACTTGGCCACTTGTAGATGTCCTTTATATTTATAGGATATATATTGAGTTCCCATCCACCAATCACATACCCCAAATACAATAATGATTGCTGAGAAAATTTACATTTCTTAGGGTTTTCCAACAATTGATTATTTTTCAAAGTCTCTAACACCTACACGAGATGTGATATATATGTTATTCCTAAGTAGATATATAAAATAATATATATCATCTAAGTACACTATTAAAATTAAATATAGAAATGGATGCAATACATCATTCATAAAACACATAAATGTAGTTGGTGCATTACAAAAAAAAAAAGTGTCATTACTATCCATTGATATAGACCTTGCATTGTCTTGAAGGAAGTTTCTCAGATTCCTTCTTGTTTAACCCATACCTAGTAATATCTTCATTTGAGATTCAACACGATGAAGTACTTGGCATATTACAATTGATCTAGAAAGGAAGTAGTCCTATGCAGAGGGTATTCATTATTGAGGGTGATTTTATTCAAAACCCAATAATTAATAAGCATTCTCCAAGTCCCATCCTTCTTAGGTACTATGATGATAATTTTTCATGAAAGTGAGGTGCTTGGTTGAATTAATCCCTACTCCAATAGCTTCTGCAATTGTTTCTTCACTTCATCTACTTCCAGGATGGACTATTTATAAAACCCAATGTTTGACAATGGGAAGTCAGAAAAGAACTGTATCTCATGCTCCACTTCCCTCTTGGGTTGTAACCCTTTAGGATTCTATAAAACTTATTTGTATGCCTACAATAACTCCTGCAATTGATTTTTTTTCTCTTTAGTACATTAATCTAGAGATGTTTTTACTTTTAAAATTTCATCTTGTAGCTCATTCTCTCTTAAGAAAAGAAATATAAAATTCCTACTAGAACTGATCCATTGTATGGTGTGGTTAGCAGTTACTAGATATGTCTTGGATTTAACTTTGTCTAGATCAATGATGAAGGGCTTCCCATCCTTTATTTTTACTAGTTTCCCCTCCTCGTGAATATTCCATCACTCATGTACATGTAGGGGATTCCAAACAGTACACCACACACATCAAATGGTATTACATTTTATTCCACTTCATCAAATATAGTTTGCACTTATAGAAAATTTTATCTTGCATTGCGTAGTGACAATTAGATCTACATCCTTATTTATCCATACTAATGGATATTTGTGAGGATGGTCTTAAACTTTCAATCCAATCTGGATGACCAAATATTCTAGTATGAGGTTGTGCTATGAACCAAAATCAAATAGAGAATCCACCTTTGTCTTCTTGACCTAGATATTAATATGAAAGATTTTCGTCATCTCCTTCTCTTCCTTGGATTGGAGGGTACTCATATTCATTTACTTTTACATTGTAATACAAAAAAAAATCCATTTACATATGAGATACTCTCTACCGAGTTACTTGAATCTACAACTAGCATGTTCTTCTTCTTAGCATCCTTCTTGCAATTCTTTGGATTTATCTATGTATTAGATTTCAACACTTATCTTCAGTGTGGTTATCCATATTATAGTGGTTATAGTGGTTTTTTGGATCCTTTCACTAATGTGTAGTGTTTCATTCTTTTCCTTTCCTTTCCACTTCTTCTTTCCCACCTTGGAAGCATCTTGGTGGTCTTTATGCTCGGAATCACTAGGTTGTCCTTTAATCTTAACCATATTCTCTAGATTTTGTGTTTGTACATAGGCCTAATAAACTATCCTAGGTTAAAACAAATCACTTGAATCTATAAATGAATGTGTAGACCACCCAAAAACTTGAGGAATACTTTCAAGTTCTTTGGATATATACCCAACATAATGGTCATTTTTTGAAATCTATGGTGTATAGTCTTACACAATCTACCCTTCATTCTACTGTAACTAATGGAAATTTATCTACTCGTCCTCTTCATACCTAATAGGGTAGAATTGATATTTAGTTATGTCTTTACACACCTCACACTTAGTTACTAGCGGGTCACCTTCTATCCTAAGCATCTCCATGTGAATTTCCAACCAATTTTGGGCATTGCCCTCAAACTTCAACTGGGAAAATGGTATATTTTTCTCTTCTCCTATGTTATGAACACTAAAGTAAAATTCTAATTGTTGCAACCATTGACCCAATACAATAGAATCAATCTCACCATGGTAGGGTTTTATATCCACTTTTTCTTCCACTTGAAACCATGCCATAACTTTAAATAAATTATGGCCCTCTTATTTGAGTTGGGAAAATGAAATATGTTGCTCTTCTTCTATGTTATGAACACTAAAATAAGTTTTTTATTTTTGCAACTATTGAAGCAATTCCACAACATCAATATCACCTTAGTAGGATTTGATGTCCACTTTTTCTTCCACTTTAAATAACTCTCTTTCTCTAGGTGTTTTTTCGTCTCCTTTTCTGGGTATTTTTTATTTACAAATTTCTCATTTGACCCTGCTTCTAATTTATAGCTACAAAACTCCCTTAAAGGTACAAACTTATTATCTAGAGCTACCATGAAGATGACCATGTTGCGAGATATGTCAACTTAATTGTGCTTCCATATTTAAAAATATATCTTTTGACTCAACCCTTAGATTGTTATTGTGGTACTCATCCACCATGGCTAGGGTTTCAAGAATTCTCTCTTATTCCACTTATTGGATCCCACACCTCCCCCCAAAAAACCCAAAGAAATTTTCTTTGATACCAATATGATTTATAAATTTCCATGGATATTCCAATAGAATAATTTTTCACAACATATCTTACAAGTTTCTACAATCTGTTATTATAAAGTTCTTTACTTAAGATTTGGATTTAATGTTTTTATCTTAATGTATGAAAATAATAAAATAACTTAAAATTAAATGAAAGAAGATAAGAAAATAACACACCATCCACACAATGAACATAAGATGTACCTTGGGAAAATCCAATATGAGAAAAACCCATCTAGAAGGTGAGGCCTATGCTCTACTCTTTTATTCTCAGTTATGAAATACAAACATAAATAAAGTGGCACTCACTATGGAGTTTCCATGGATAGTGTGGCTAGTATGGATACTACGATGTCTTCTATTTTGCTCTAAAATCCCACTCCTATGTGTTATTCTCGACTATAGAACAATAAAAATAGAATAAGAATGGGACTCTTTTTGTTTCTAGTATCTCAATGTTTAGCATGTCCTAATAATTATATAGGGTTAGAGCTATGGATTTTTCATTCATCAACTTCCAAATAATGCTAGGGTTTTGGAACCTTTAAAATAATCCTGAAAATACACATGTGACTAGCTCCACACATGTGAGTAATGTGGGTTGATGTGGCATGTACTCATTATCATGGTGGTCAACATGATATGTCAACTTGCGGGAAGCATAACTTCTCTATATGACCTTAGATTGAGGATATTTTCACATCATTGGAAACATCTTGATATGTAGAACAACATCAAGAGATTGGAACTTTTTTTTGCAAATATTTGAAAACAAAAATGATCATTTGAGGCCTTAAACAAGATCCAAAATTTTCTAGACCCAAAATGACCAAAGTGGGACTTGCCCCTAAAATGGACCCTACAAACCAATAGCTCCAAATTTTCCACCTAGAAAGTACCAAAATAGACAAAAAATTGTATAATAATAATCAAACTATTATGGATGTTGTTTATTCAAACATAACAAGGATTGCAATTTTTTATTCTATGAAAGCATCAACTCGAGACCGGTACATTTTATTTTCTCACATGGATCTATTTATGTCATGTCAAAAAGTGTTTATTGTACATGGTTCATTATTTGTAACCCCTTTTTCATTTCAATACATCCTTCCTAGTGGAAGAAGGTTCGATGTTTTCATTCCAAATGTTTGTACCAATCCCTTCATGGCTTCAATTAGTTTCACATCCTTACATGGAAGTTTAGCAATAAATTCCCAAAAAAATTGTTTGGTTGGGTTGTCAATATGGTCTCATATAATATAATATGTTTTTGAAGCCTTTTGTCATTTAATTTAAGAGATTAAATTTTTAACTTAAGAAAATGATGTTGTCTTCTAATCTTATTTACTATTGATTTTTTTAATACATAATGCACCATGTCATGGGCTTTCGAACAATTATTTTTATTAATTAATCTAAAATAATCCATAAGACTTCTAACCATATGATTACTTGTTTCTATATTTTTAAGTGTTTTATGCCTAAAATTTTCCTAACAAACCTTAACCTCTTAGATTTCAATAAAGACAAAAATAATCAATATTTACCATCATAAGGTTTAGATTCAAAAAGATATTTAATAGAAGGAAAAACACTCGCATACACTTATATATGCTTAAGACTTGTTTTTCTATGGGTTAGTTAAGGCAATGGAGCGAAAATAGAAGAGTGTACACCTTCACTAAAATGTTGAAACACCTTTGTAGTAGGTTGTAGTAAATTAGGTTAGTCATCTTCATCTATACTCTCATGATGAATCATAAAGATGGTTGGTCCCTTGATCATAAGGTTCTGTAGACTTTGCTACTAGAATTTCATTAATTTTGTAATGAACCCCCATCAAATTGTTAATTGTGTCATTCGTAGATTTGAGTGAGTTATTTTTGGTGACATGGTTGTTTGAGCTTGATATCTTGTCAAAAAAACTTGGAAAGACATACATTTTTCTTAGTGATGTAGAATTTGCATGGTGTTCATTGTGGACATTAAACTATAGACAAAACTTCAATCGACACTTTGCTTAGAATTAAAATTGGCTCCATCTAATGCCTATGTTTCACTTGTTGTGAGGATGTTAGAATCATAGTTTCTCCTATTAAGTGTCTATGTTTTCCTTATTATGTAGTTTTAGGTTTTGAACTCCATCGAATGAATTCTTATGATTTGCCATTCTTTCTTTTCCTTTGTTATCAATTAAATCATTTTTTCATGTAGTAGCACTTTTTCCTATGATTTTCTCACTTATTGTATGAATTTGGATCTTAATTTTTTTTAAATGATGAAATATATAAAAATGTGATAATAATTGAAAATAACATCATAAAGTTTCATCTAAAAAATTATGAAATCTTAAAAAATATGAGAATAATGGAAAATTTCATGTTTATGGTAACACAATGTTCTACCTAGTGCATTTTTTAAATATATAATATTAACTCAAACCCATTATTATCAATGACTAAATATCCTAACATTAGAATATTTAATATTTTTTTTTACAATTAATAGGCTATCTAACATAACAAAACCCTACAAAAAGTTATAAAATGAACTCTATATGAGGTAACAACACAATGAAGGACATTATGATCAAGATGAGAACATGAGCCATGGTTTAAACAAAAACCACTGTTTTCAAAGTCCAAAGCATGGTTTAGGTCTTAGTCCATGTAATATTTGTTTATGGCATGATGGATCATGAGCGGTAGTATAGAAGGTCATAGTATAAGACTTGCATAAGGAATCGTTAAAATACAAATGAGGTTTTAGGTTATAGAAATTGATTACGGGGAGGAAGACCTATGTGTAAGACTCAAAGCTGTTATCAGAAAAGTTTTACCTTTAGAATCAAACGGTTTATGAGCAAGATATCGTGGCTATTTTAGGTCATCGTCTTTGAACAAAATATAGTCAATTTTCAAATTTGAAACCTTTGCAATGAAGCATTGGACTTGTGCAACTTCCCTTCAAAGCTTGAGTGTTGGGATTTCCTGATTCCGCTGCCAAGGCAACGGTTTCATCATTTCCAGAGAATCAGTGTGGTAGCTAGTTTAAAAACCTTAGTATTGACAAGTTTTGTTGTTTGGTTTGGATAAATTATCTTTCTCAAGTATTATTGAGGTGAATTATTTTTATTTAAGAAAGTGGTAAAATCTATTATAATAATTATTAATTCAGTTGTCAATCATTATTGATTAAGTCGAAAGGCGTACACCTATTGATAATGGGCACTTTTAATAGGTTTTTAGTTCTTAATATGTTTTTAATGAACAAAATTAAATATGCCTAGAATATTTTTAGTCGTCACAATAAATGAATGGCTCTGATATCATCCATTAACTTCCGAGCTGTTTTAAAGACATCTGTTTATATGTTTACTTTTTAACATTTACCTAATCATGTTTAAAAATCATTGTGTTCACTAACTTATTGCCACATCTACCTGATTAAAAAATATTAAGATATTCACATAGACTGGTGGCCGTGTTTCTGTGCTGGCAGGTTTCGTTTCATTTCTGTGCTGGCGAGTTCCATTTCATTTCTATGCTAAACACATTTCATTTTAATATGCCTTTCGACGTTATTCAGCCACGTAATTATTCAGCTTGATTCATTATTGGTGGTTATTTCCACTTGATTCATGGTCATTCATCAAAAGCCACTCATCTAAAATAACCTGCTTCTGATTTGTAAAAGGAAAACTTTTACTCTTGGGCTATTAATTTATTTAGTAAGGAAAACAAACCCTTAACGGATAATTTTAAGTTTACTCCAAAACCTAAAAATTGTTTCACTCTAAATAACAAGAAAACCAATATTCTTAAGGATAATTGCTAAATACAAAGAAAACCAATCTTCTTTATAATAATTGCTGAGGCTAGGTCTTTAATATATTATAATTTAAAAATAATAAAATATCCATAAAATTAATATGCTCATGAGTTTGACATAGGTGGATCGACGCCATTTGTATTTTTTAACTTTTAAACTAATTGTACCGCTCTGCAAAGATCAGCAGCTTTTAGGTACTGGTGCTAGTACGTATATATTTGTGTGAGGTGTTTTGCAAACCCTAATAGCTTCGACCGTTGTGACATTTGATTTTCTTGCAACTGACTTCGAATGGTATGGTGCAATAACTTTATCAGGTACTGTAATGCCCAATGACATTTAATCTTATTGTTTGCAAGGCTATGATAGCTTTGATCAACGGGAAAATTGATTTTCATCTGACTGCTACCATATATAGTTACTAGGTTTTGTTTGGTTATACTGTGTTATTTATCTTGCCAGCTTCTGGATCATCAAAGGATTTTATTTGGGTTATGCTATGTTTGATTTCTGTATGTTGTCTGAACATTGCTTTATTTCAAATATTAGATTGAAGACACCTAAGCGCTCCTTCTTCAAGCTGTTTTTTTTTTATTACTAAGTTGCAATAGCTTATTTTGGTGGAAGTGTAATGGAGATAGAACCTGCACACCATGGTAACCACAAGCACTTGAATCCTGCATCTCCTCCAAAAGCAAAATCCACCACTAGAGGGCCTAATTTAGATGGATCCAATATACTTGAGGAGATTTTTCCCTATCTCGGTGAAGATTGTTCTGGCACAGAAAGAAAAGTTATGGTCGTGGTAGACTCCACACAAGAGGTCAAGAGAGCTCTGCTTTGGGTTCTTTCACATACTGTAGGTAACCATGACAAGCTTATTCTCTTACACGTAGCACGACTGTCTCCAGGTAAGAGATCCTGTTGGTGCAATTATGGATTCAGGACATGAGCTCGAAACACGTTGATCTAACCTGTTTTAACTGCAGGAAACGAATATTCAATCCCCAGCAGAAGTCAGATAAGCCCCAAGGATTCTAATGCTCTGAACTCTTTGAAAGAACTTTGCTTGCAGCAAAGCCCAGGGGTATCTTGCACCGATATTTTCTCATTATCGTCTCATTTACCATATTTATATTGCTTCAAAGGATTTGCTAACGTCTGTGTTTTGAAAACAGTTAGATGTAGAAGTGATGATTGTAGGAGGAAAGGACAAAGGACCCACAATAGTTGAGCAAGCTAAGAAGCGTTCCGTTTCTCTTCTGGTTTTAGGGCAGCCCAAGGCATCATTCATGAAGAAGTAATGAACAAAATTCATCTTCCAAAACTTAGCAAAATAACAAATTTCTTTCCAATAAGTTTAGGGCAGTGTAGGTGAT
>JASDQU010735954.1:93745-104417 GCA_032191745.1 Picea mariana | reverse complement strand
ATATAGTTACTAGGTTTTGTTTGGTTATACTGTGTTATTTATCTTGCCAGCTTCTGGATCATCAAAGGATTTTATTTGGGTTATGCTATGTTTGATTTCTGTATGTTGTCTGAACATTGCTTTATTTCAAATATTAGATTGAAGACACCTAAGCGCTCCTTCTTCAAGCTGTTTTTTTTTTATTACTAAGTTGCAATAGCTTATTTTGGTGGAAGTGTAATGGAGATAGAACCTGCACACCATGGTAACCACAAGCACTTGAATCCTGCATCTCCTCCAAAAGCAAAATCCACCACTAGAGGGCCTAATTTAGATGGATCCAATATACTTGAGGAGATTTTTCCCTATCTCGGTGAAGATTGTTCTGGCACAGAAAGAAAAGTTATGGTCGTGGTAGACTCCACACAAGAGGTCAAGAGAGCTCTGCTTTGGGTTCTTTCACATACTGTAGGTAACCATGACAAGCTTATTCTCTTACACGTAGCACGACTGTCTCCAGGTAAGAGATCCTGTTGGTGCAATTATGGATTCAGGACATGAGCTCGAAACACGTTGATCTAACCTGTTTTAACTGCAGGAAACGAATATTCAATCCCCAGCAGAAGTCAGATAAGCCCCAAGGATTCTAATGCTCTGAACTCTTTGAAAGAACTTTGCTTGCAGCAAAGCCCAGGGGTATCTTGCACCGATATTTTCTCATTATCGTCTCATTTACCATATTTATATTGCTTCAAAGGATTTGCTAACGTCTGTGTTTTGAAAACAGTTAGATGTAGAAGTGATGATTGTAGGAGGAAAGGACAAAGGACCCACAATAGTTGAGCAAGCTAAGAAGCGTTCCGTTTCTCTTCTGGTTTTAGGGCAGCCCAAGGCATCATTCATGAAGAAGTAATGAACAAAATTCATCTTCCAAAACTTAGCAAAATAACAAATTTCTTTCCAATAAGTTTAGGGCAGTGTAGGTGATGTAACTGAAAGATTATGTGCAGACTGCGATCTATATTGTTAGAAGGAAGGTGGACTGGTAGATCACAGAATTCGTCAGCAGCAGTGGTGGAGTACTGCATTCAAAATTCAGATTGYATGACTGTTGCAGTGAAAAAGAAGAGCAGAAAAGAGGGAGGTTATCTGATCAGCACCAAGAAACACAAGAACTTCTGGCTTTTGGCTTAGATTTTCATGAAAAAACTCAATGATCTCAACCATTATTAAGGTGAGCATTGCGATCCAGCGGCAGGAGGATGAAATCAAAAGCGGCCGCTTTGCCTTGAGGTTGATGACACGGTTATGGTCCAATCTAAGAGAATGGGAAATCTTGTTTTGTACCTTCGGGCACTTGTTCTTACGAATCAACTCGCTGTGACTCTTCTTGTAAAAAATGGAATATGTATAACCTTGGCGCCTTTCTCATTTAACTTTCAATTAATCTACATGTGCTCTTCTAGTAAATCGCTACAAACCACTCCCATATATATATATATATATTTATATTTTATTAATTAAAATATTGCTAAAGTATTAATATACTAATAAAGTAATATATATATATATATATATTACATGAACGGTTATGGGACTATATTAGAAACTTGGTATGAATGCTTCAATTCGGATTACAAAAATTGGGAGCAAAGCTAAGAGTACCTCTTCAATCATGGCACTTATGCCAATATTCTAGTTCTTCTTACATGCAACAATGGAATCCATTTCCGTGATTTTCCCAAGCTTGTGAATACAAACAAATTGCTTCAATAAGATGCAATAGAACATGTGGGTAGAGGGTTAAGGAATTGGATCCCAAAATTCTTCTCTATCTCTTAGAATGGACCCAAGAGATAGAAGGACTGCTTTATTTGCTTCCAAATCCGCTTCCTTATTGTTCGTTCTCAGCACATGGAAAAAATTCAAATTCTGCGAGGATTTTGCCAGAACTTTGATTCTCCAAGCGTAAAGAAAAAAGTAAGCATTGCTAAGATACGAACAAATTCTCACGAGCTCCATAGTGAGACTGGACGTTGGTCAATTCCTAAAAGGCCATGGGATGAAAGAGTGTGTCACCTTTGTGACACTAAAAACGTTGAAGATGAAAAGCAATTTCTTTTAGATTGTCCAGCCTATACCCATATTAGATCTCATTTTCAAAATATTTATCACACTACCAACCTTCCTAACCTCTTAACTCAACAAAAGTATGGCGATCTTGGAAAGCTTCTCTTAATATTTTTCGAGCACAGAAACAAAATTCAAAAGAATTACAAGTAATCACTTACCCTCTTAAGGTCCGATAGACCAATTTGGTCTTAGTGAACATTAATCATCATCATCATTATCATCATCATCATCAATACATTATTACACTATGAATACATTAATATATTAATTGAGAATGATTATTGTTGTCCCTCACTATGGTTGACTATGGTTGATGAAGGTTTATTATGGTCAACCATACCCATGTATGACCTTTGTTAACCATGTGGATCTATGATGGACCATGTTGGGCCATGTTGATTATGTTTAACCTATTAATGCTAAAGTATTAATAGACTAATACAACATCTTTTATTAATGTATATATAATAAAAATGTATAAATATAATGTATAAATTAAAATATTGTTTCACATTACTACACAATTTAAAAAACTTGGAAAAAAAGTGTACAATGTAAAGTATTAATTCAGAGATATATTAATAATATAATGTAAATATTAATACATTAATGTATAATATAACATATTAAACAATACTTTAACAATGTATTAATACATTAAAGTATGCATTAACTAATTGACTAATACATTAATAATAATGATAAACTAATGTATTAATGTAATGTATAAAATAGTACATTAAGTATATTATAATGTATTAATTTAGTGAAATAATATATTAATATATTAAAACATGAATACAATATTAATACATTATTACATTAATTACATTAATGTAATGAATAAATTAAAGTAATCATTTATTTTATTTTAATTTATATTACTTAATTAATGTATTACTTTAAGTGACACATTAATAATATAATGTATTAATTAATTAATATATTTCTAATGTATTAATACATTATTACAATAGAAGTAAAAAAAAATACATTTCATAGATTAAATACATGTATTACATTAAATTACTTCATAAATACATTGTCAAAGTATTAATACATTGAAATTAATGACTATACCAATACATTATTAAAGTATTAATACATAATTATATTAATGCAATGTAAAAATTAAAGTATTAATACATTAATGTATAATATAACATATTAAATTATTAATAAATTAATAATACATTATTAAAGTAGTAATACATTAACAATACATCACTAAAGTATTAATACATTAATACATTAATTGAAAATGACCATGGTTGACTATGGTTGACCATGAACATGGTTTGTTATGGTTTACTATGACTATGGTTAGCTTTGGTAGACCTTGGCCATGATTGACTATGGTTGATCGGGATTTATTATGGTCGACCATACCCATGGATGACCTTCGTTCACCATGCACAAATGATTATGGTGGGCCATGTTGATTATGTTTAACAATACTTTACTTTGACACTATGTGACCATTGCTTGTGTTTGTCCCATTGTGACATTTGCAAATGTTTGTCATAATGTGACATTAGGATATGGGTGTCACATTGGAAAGCGAGGATATGTTTGTCACATTGCAACAACGGGGCTATGTTTGTCACATTGTGATGTCCATTTATGTCCATCACATAATGACATTAGTAATAGAATAGAAAAGTATTAATATATAATTACATTAATGCAATGTAAAAATTAAAGTATTAATACATTAATGCACAATGTAACTTATTAAATTATTAATACATTAATAATACATTACTAAAGTATTAATACATTATTTGACAATGACCATGGTTAACTATGGTTGACCATGACCATGGTTGACTATGGTTGACCATGACCATGGTTGACTATGGTTTACTATAACCATGGTTAACTTTGGTAGACCTTGGTTGACTTTGGGAAGGAAAGGTAGATTATGGTTGATCGTGGTTGTCCTTCACCATGGTTGACTATGGTTGAGCGGGATTTATTATGGTCAACCATGCCCATGGATCAACTTCATTGGCCATATGTATCTAATTATGGTGGGGCATATTGATTATGTTTAAGGATAGTTTATTATGGCACTATGCGAGCATGGCTTGTGGTTGCCAAATTGAGCATTGCACTATGTGAGTGGGTTATGTATGCCAAATTGCGACATTGTGGTATATTCACCAGATTCTGACATGAGGATCTATTTGTTTTGTTATGACATAGGGTTATGGTCATGGACATCAGGTTATGTTCATGGACATCAAGTAATGTTTGACACATTGTGACGTTGAGTTATGTTTTTCATATTGTGACGTCGGGTTATGGTCATGGATGTTGACTTATGTTCGACACATTGTGACATAGAGTAAGTTCGTCAAATTGCGACGTTGGATTATGGATGTGAAATTGTGACATTGGATTATGTATGTGACATTGTGACATTCATTTATGGATGACACGTCGCTATGTTAGGTTATGGATATCAAATTGCTATAAAGGGTTTTGAATGTTATATTGCAATTTTGGGGCATGTTTGTCAGATTATGGTCATCAAATTGCGACGCTAGGTTTTGTTTGTCACATTGTGATGTTGGAATATGTTTGTCACATTGCAATGTCAGGTTTTTTTCATCACATTGTATGATTGGGTTATATCCATTTGTTTGAACATTGGGTTATTTTCATAACAATGGGACGTTGGGTTTTGTACAACACATTGTGACATTGGTTTACAAACATTGTATTGCTATGAATGGTTTTGAGCGTCAGATTGTGACAATGGGGTATGTTTCTCAGAATATGGTCATCACATTGTGACATTGGGTTTTGTTTTTACATTATGACATTGGTTTATGTTCATGGCATTGCAACGTCTGGATGTGTTTGTCATGAATGACATTGGGGTATGTTAATCACCATTGCAATGTCAGGTTATGTTCATGTCATTGTGAAATAGAGTTATGTTCCTCACATTGCGACATTAGGTTTTGTACATCACATTGCAATGTAGGGTTTTGTACGTCACATTGAATTGTTGGGCTTTGTAAGTCAAATTGCGACGTCGGGCTATGTATATCAAATTGCAACATTGGTATATGTTTTTTAGATTCTGACTTTGAGATATTTTTTTTCTGTTATGACATAGGGTCATGGTCATGGACATCAGGTTATGTTCATGGAAATCGAGTAATGTTCGACACATTGTGACATTGAGTTATGTTTGTCACATTGCAATGTTAGTTTATGGTCATGTATGTTAACTTATGTTCAACACATTGTGACGTAGAGAAATGTTCATCACATTGCGACATTAAGTTATGTTCGTCAAATTGCGATGTTGGGTTATGGACATCACATTGCAACATTGGGTTATGGACGACACATTGCGATGTTGGGCTATGGATTTCACAATGCTATGAAGGGTTTTGAATGTAAGGTTGCAATTTCAGGGTATTTTTTTCGCACTATGGCCATTGCATTGCGACATTGGGTTTTATTTGTTACAATATGTTTTTTTTTTGTTAGAATATGATCTTGGGTTATGTTCGTTGCATTTCGATGTTGGGATATGTTTGTCACAATGATATGTAGGCTTATTGTTGGATTACTTAGAGGGGGGTGAATCAATAATAAAGAATTTAATCCTTTTTAACGATATAATCCAAGTGTTATATCAATGTATTATTATCATCCAATAACTGTAGAGTCAATAAGAAATGAACAAATGAACAATCATACACATACACAGTACACTAATGTTTTACGTGGAAACCCAAAGCAGGGGAAATACACATAGTCATTTTATTATATGTCTTGAAGCATTACATTCATTGGAAGCACCAACTTCCTTTGTTTTCCAGCTGCAACTGGAAGGAGGCTCCAACCCCCTAGTTTCTCAGGTTGTTACTTGAGGGAATCTCCAACTCCGCAATTCTCTCGCTACAACCAAAGGGAGGCTACAACCCCCTATGTTCTTCAAATACAACTGGAAGATGGCTACAACCACCTGTCCTTTCCCTGTCCAATCACCCTGAAGTAGAAGTAGAATAATGGAACCATTGTCACAATATCACTGTGAGATATATCATTGTAAACATGTACCAATAAACCTAAACCATGCATCAACCATGCATCAACCTGTACCTCAACCTGTAATCAACCTGTACCATGAACAAGTGCATCAACCATGCACCAACCTGTACCAAACAACCTGTAATCAACTTGTACCATAAACAAGTGCATCAACCATGCACCAACCTGTACCTCAACCTGTACCATGAACAAGTGCATCAACCATGCACCAAACCTGTACAAATAACTTGTCACAAAAACTTGTCCAAAAAACTTATCACAACAACCTGTCTTATCAATATTATCAACCAAATTAGATCTACTCACCAATATCAATCACCAAGACAACTCTCAACTATGTGCATCAACCAAGAATAACACAACAACTCATAATCATCACCAAGATCGATACATGCTTCTAATAATACAAGTATGCTACATCATCCATAAACCATGTGCCAACAATACTACTAACAAGTTCATCCAACCATGTACCAAGTATGCACCAATCATGTATCAACTGCTCATCAACTATGACTCGTCAAGATGTACCAACATCATCAACTATAAACCTCATGTATGCATCAACACATCAACTACTTGTCTCAACCATGTACCCAACATGCACCTCAACCAAATTCCCTCATCAATTTCATCATCCAAATCTGATTTATAACTCTGTAATAGACCTGGTGTATATGATCACATACCTACAAAACTTCCTTAACTTTAACAACAAGAGACTAGCATTTTCATCAAACTTTTATGTAGTCTCACATGACTAGTTTTGGATTATTCAACAACCCTAACTTGAAATAATCATAATTATGTACTTATAATGAATAAGGATCTGAAAATAGTACACAATGTTCTTCAATTTTTTTATGCAATTCCTTCAGGTTTCACTACTTGGAACCTCTTAGAAAAGGAGTTATAGCAAAAATGGCATACCTTGCTGAATTCTGGCTTATTCTAGAGAGAAACCTTATAGAGTGTGCCCCCCACAGAATATTTGTTGAATTAATCTGAAAATGTTACACAGAATACTAAATCTTGTACTATAACTAACACATTTTGTCTTACTGAATTTGGATATGTTATGAATAAGTTGTGACATTTTTACTTGAAACACCTATTTTAGACTAGTTTCAGGACTAGCCACAAACCCTATTTTCCACCAAGTGTAACTCAAAAAATACAATGACCCACAAGCTGATTTTTTTACCATGGATACTTGGATATCTTTCCTCAATGTCCTATCAATTTCACGGTCTAAATCATTCTATAAAAAACGTTATTGCGAAAATGGTGAGATGAACTGTAAATAACATACCTTAGAAAGCATCATCTAAAGAATTTATCCTCCCTTGAATTCTGGCCTTGTTTTCTTCACCTTCCCTATGAAATTCGTCTTTGATATCCTTTGGTTACCTCAATCACCTATATATATTCAATATTCTCAAGTGTGATTTAAAATGAGAGAGTCTTTCCTCTTATTTATACTCTCCAAATATCTTCCTTAGAGGCATCTTCTAGGTCACTTAACCCATTTCTAGGTCACTTAACCCATTTCTAGGTCACTTAACCTATTTCTAGGTCAGGTAACCCATTTATAGGTCATTGAACCCATTTTCCTCATTTTTAGGGTTAACCACTTTCCATAATTAGAAAGTTATCCATTACTTTATCATTTAAATATTCCTCCTTGACTTTGTCACCTCACTTTATCATTTAAATAATCTTCTTTGATTTTGTCACTTCAGTTTATTATTTAAATAATACTTCTTGACATTTTCACTTTAATTTATCATTTAAATATTAATTTCGTCTTTGCAATCTCTTTGATTTCTTTGACCTTTTGGGGCTTCATGCCAACATATGAGGGTCCACCAACTTCATAAGGCCATAACTGTCAAACCGTGAGGAGTTATGTGGTGTTCTATATACCCCCAGAAATGTCATGCCATGTACTATCCATATAGTATAGTATTACCTTCAAATATATCAAAACTCATACCATTGTCCATCAAACAAACTTGGGTCCATTACCCAAATCTGGGTTCTCCAACTTCTCATGGCCATAACTCTCTAACCATGAGGAGTTATGTAACTTTCCACATACCACCGGAAATGGAATGACATATACTATCCATCTAGAATAGTCTTACCTTCAAATATATTAAAACTCATACCATTATACATGAAATAACCTTGGGTCCATTACCCAAATCTTTGTGCTACCGGAATTATCTGCCATACTTTATCCAAGGGTTGACATCAATCACTAAGGGCTTACATCAATCTACAATATCACTCTCCAATGGTTGACATCAATGAAAACCAACAATCCATACCAACTATCCATCAACCTAAGCCAACTGTCTAAGAATCTCCCTTGTTGGCATTGATGGAAACACTTAGTCATGATAACATTCATGCTTATACTCTTCATAAATGTTTCTATCTCTCCCCCTTTGAAATCAATGGAAAATTGCATTTCCCTTTGGGGTTGTTCCCCCTAGATAAACTCTCCTTAGGGTTGCTCCCCCTGTCTATGTGCCTTTGATTTTTCTTTGTGTTTATAAGCCTCTAGTTACTCTCTTTCCCTTCATATGAAAAATATCTCCCCCTTTGAAAAAGGGTATCACTCTAAAGTCATATCTCTCATTCTTCCCTTGTGAAAATCGCCTCCCTTAGAAACATGCCTCTTTTCTCTCTCTCCAAGCATTTACCTTTGCATCTGATAAATTTCTCCTCCTTTCTCCTATATATAGTGCTTCCTCATGTACATCTAAGACATATAAGATAAGCATTCAAAAACATTCATTTTGGAGTAGAAATTACTCCTAGTCTCTGGTGAAGATACTCAAGGGATTCCCATGGAAGCGGTTTTGTAAAGATGTATGCCACTTGCTCTTTTGTTTCCACATATTCAACTTTTGATGTTCTTCTCTACAACCTATTCCTGTAGAAAGTGATACTTGATTAGAAGGTGCTTCATCTTAGAGTGCATCATCGGGTTTTTTGAGATACTGATGGCACTTGTATTATCATAATAGATTGGAATGGGATCATCATACTCAACCTGTATATCTTTCAAAGTTTATTTCGTCCATAGAACCTATGTACAACATGTTGTTGCTGCAATATACTCTACCTCAGCTATAGATAAGGATATTGATGATTGTTTCTTTCTTACCCAAGATACTAAACACTCACCCAAGTAGAACGTTTCTCCACTGGTTCTTCATCGGCCATCAATGCAACCTACCCAATCTGCATCTATGTAGGCAATAAGTGATATATCCTTTCCTTTTGGATACCATAATCCAAACTCTTATTTTCCTTTGAGATGTCTAAAAATCCACTTCAGTGCTAATACGTGTGATTCCTTTGGTACTGCTTGAAATCGTGCCACTTGTCCAACTGCCTACATTACATCTGGTCTAGATGCTCTCACATATAGTAATCTACCAATCATTGACCTATATTTCCTCTTGTCTGTAGACTTTGAGTCATCATATTTTCTCAACTTACAACTGGTTTGCATAGGAGTGGTAACTGGTTTGCAATCTTCCATTCTGAACCTCTTTAGTATTTATTTGATATACTTAGTTTGAGAAATAAAAATTCCTTGGTTTCTTTGACATATATGAAGACCCAAAAAGAAGGATAGTCCTCCAAGTAATGACATTTCAAATTCATTATGCATATCCTTTTCAAATTTTTGGCTTAACCTATCATTAGTACTTCCAAAACAATATCATCAACATAAATTTCAATTAATAAAATATTACCTTGAGTTACCATGATGTAGAGGTTGTTGTATGTGCTTCCTTTCCATAGTTCATAGGGAGTTTTGTCATTGTTGTTTCTGAGCATTACTCTATTTTGAATGGGAAATTATGTATGCACTACATGTGTCCAAAAAATATCTATCAATTTGGAATCCATTAGCATTGTTCGAGCCATTTTCTGTGTAATTATCATCCATTATGATAATGTTCCTTTGTCTTTGAACCACTCTCTAAACCAATATATGAATCCATGATCTTGTCCACTATCATATATTTGTCCAAACCTGCTAAGTGTTCTTACGAATCCATATCTATCCATATTGTCCAAGACTCTACTTGCGCAATTTTCCATAATGCTGGCCCATTTATCACTATACTATCATGAAGTATTGATTAATATATCAAAATGTACTTCTGCTAACTGATTTCTCTGAATCTGTCTTCTCAAAATCTGCAAGCTACTCAAAGGATGGTTCTTTGGTCTGTCACAGCTATCGCATAGACTCCCCTATCTAATATTCATATTACTTGGGAGTCTCTAAGACGGATGGCTCAAAACAATTCATGCTCTGATGTGTATTCATCATCATCTTCATTGGTAGATTCATTATCTCTCTGAGCTATGAATTCTTTCTTTATGTCTGTGGATTCACCTTTCACTACAATGCCTGAAAGTATAATCAATTGAACCTATTCCTTATTTACCC
>JASDQU010735954.1:74698-88613 GCA_032191745.1 Picea mariana | reverse complement strand
AAGGGCTTGGTTGTAGCTATGCTAGACATAGGCAAGGCTCTCATCCCATGTACGAGGGTTCTTTGAATTATTCATGCGAAGGATATGCACAACCATTCAATTTACGACCTCGATTTGGCCATCTATATGGGGGTGGAAGGCCATGGATTTGGTTAGCTTGGTGTCCAGCAGTGACCAGAGGCTCGACTAGAATGTGATGAGAAATCGACTGTCCCTATCTGAGACAATGTTTTGTGGGAGTCCAAAATTTACCCAGACCCATTCAAAGAAGAGCTTGGAAATGGCCTCTACTGTGATGCTCTTCTTGCAGGCAACCAAAATCGCCATCTTAGAAAAGTGATCAACAACCACAAAAACACAATCATTTCTCTGCTTGGTGGATGGGAGGCCCGACATTTACTCCATTGAGATGGATTCCCGTTTTCTTTCAGGAGTAGGAAGAGGGGTGTATAGACCCTGTTTCTTAGTGGTTAGTTTGGCAATAACGCAGGCAGTGTAGGACCTGATATACTTTCCGACCTCCTGTCAGAGTTTCAGCCAGTAGAAAGGTTTCTATAGCATCGCCACTGTCTTTTCTACGTCAAAGTGTCCTGCCAACCAACTGTAGTGGGATTCCCAAATTAGATTCACTTGATCGCTTGATGGAACATAGATATGGCCCAGACGACATAGAAACCCATCTTGAAGATAGAAATTGTCGACAACTATGTTTCCACCCAACATTTGGTAGGTGGTGGCGAAGTCTGGGTCTGTCTCATAGAGTTGGAGCCATCCATAGGTCTCATGGCCGCAAGAGTCGAGCACCATGGTGAGTGTCACGACTGGTGGTCTGTTGAGGCAATCAAAGACATGATTGGTTCTTCTTGTTTTATACTTGATGTTGATGTGGAATTGCTACAAGTATGTGGACCACTTTTGATGGCAATCATTATGCAATTTTCTTTGTGTCTGCATAAACTGCAGTGGCTTATGATCAGTGTAGATGATTGTCTCATTCCCAAGAATGTAATGTCTCCACTGGCGGCAGGCTTGCAAAATGGAGTACATTTATTTCTTGTAAGTAGGGTACTTACGGACAACATCAGATAGTGCCTTACTATGATATGCCACGGGGTGGTCGTGCTTAGTGAGAACGATGCCCACAACATAGTCTAAAGCATCTGTCTATTCTATAGGGACCTGGTGGTAGCCAGACTTCAGATCAATCTTACTGGAGTATTTATCCCCCGTGAGTTGATCAAGGAGGTCATCGATTTGGGGAATCGAGTACCGGTTTCTGACTGTGATTTTATTCAGATCCCGGTAATCAATGCAGAGTCACCAAGTTCCATATTTCTTCTATACTAGCACAATTGGGATCCCACAAGGTGATGNATGTAATGTCTCCACTGGCGGCAGGCTTGCAAAATGGAGTACATTTATTTCTTGTAAGTAGGGTACTTACGGACAACATCAGATAGTGTCTTACTATGATATGCCACGGGGTGGTCGTGCTTAGTGAGAACGATGCCCACAACATAGTCTAAAGCATCTGTCTATTCTATAGGGACCTGGTGGTAGCCAGACTTCAGATCAATCTTACTGGAGTATTTATCCCCCGTGAGTTGATCAAGGAGGTCATCGATTTGGGGAATCGGGTACCGGTTTCTGACTGTGATTTTATTCAGATCCCGGTAATCAATGCAGAGTCACCAAGTTCCATATTTCTTCTATACTAGCACAATTGGGATCCCACAAGGTGATGAGATGGGATGGATGTTTCCCTTATAGAGAAATTCTTGTATTTGTCACTTGATCTCCTCATTCTATAAGAGAAAGCGATGATAGACTGGCCCATTGGGCAGCGGTGCACCAGGGGTCAGATTGATGGGTGCTTGACCTGGCAGTGAAGAGGTACCCCGGTAGGTGAGGAGAAGATATCTGAGTATTCTTCCACAACCTTATCTACTGGCTTCTACTGTGTGGAGAGGTCGGCCGTAGAGACCCTAGATGTGGCTATGATTTTTCTCTTATTCTGAGAGTGAATCATGAAGAAGACAAACTTCCTCTTCTTAGAGATGACCTTCCTGCAATGCTTAGCAGAGATCAAGGAAATAGCACTAGGTGGGACTGCCTAAGGTATCCTGTACAATTTCCTATTCAAAGTAATAATAACACTATGAGGCCTAGACTCATATACATCATGACGTCTCCATAAATAAGGTTGTCCCAAAAGAACATCACAAAATTCAAGAGGAGCAACATCACACAATACCTCGTCTTTGAATGGCTTGATGCCGTATGAAAATCGACACTGTTGACTGACGCGTAGATTGCTTCCTTGGCGGAGCCATCCAATGTTGTAGGGTTGTGGGTGAGGTGTTGTGGGCAGGGCCAACTGCTTGATGACCTCTGCAGAGATGAGGTTCTTCTAGCTACCTCTATCAACAATGAAGTACAACAGGGTGCCTTTTACCCACATTTGTGAATGGAAGAGGCACTCTCCTTCTTCTGGCTCGTCTGGTTCACCAAGCTGGAGCTTGTTGGTAGCAAAGGTGGCACTGGGTTCCGTGTCAATGATCCATCTTCCCCTTTATGGTTCTGGCTCAAAGTCAGAATCCACATCTGATTCAGAGGCTTTCACTTCAACCACCAACGACTGCTTTGAGATACAATCAACAGTGTTATGCCAAGGGATCTTATGGAAGTCGCACCACTTCCTGATATCTTTCTTTGTATTTCTAGTGTCCTTTTTTCTTGCGTCTTGGACTGGTTGTATTGATACTATCCATCTTTTCTCTTTCCTTTGTTCTATGGGTTGGGGTCATCCTTTCCTAGATTTTGTTGTGAAGGGTTCCCAGGCCCAAATTGTCGCGTCTTTTGTTTGAGCTTCTGCTCGATTTTGATGGCATATCGGTAGGTCATGCCCAAGGATGAGATGTCTAGAAATTCCATTTCGGTCTGGATGTGTCTATGTAGAACACCGTGATACTTGAGCACCATATGTCACTCTGAATCTTTGATATCGAACTTGGTGCACAAGGTATGGAAGATATTTGTGAAATCTAGCACTGCTTGGTCTCTTTCTTGCCGCAGTGTGGTCCATTTGGTATATAAGTCGTCATAACTTCTAACAGGATAGTATTGTTCCTTAATATCATCCCTGAAGGAATCCCAATTGGTTGTGACTGTAAATAATGAGGGTTCCTCTGTTTCCTTTTGCTGACAAAACGTTTCCCACCAATCTTTGACATGGGGGATGGCTTTGAGGAGCACAAAAGTAATATTTTCTCTATTCGAGAAGTTATGGATAGAAAAATACCCTTATAGCATATTCAACCACTTGTCTACAACATCTGCGTCTATCTAAACTTCAAATATAGGAATATTTAAGTTTGTTTATACCTTGAAGGGGGTCACGCCTCCACTCGAAGAATATGTGTCGCCTGTTGGTAGCCACCGAAGGATTTGCGCGAAACTATCCATCATGTCATTCCTCTGTTGCGTTAGGGCTTCCTCAAGCAACAGTTTGAAAGGATCTCCTGTCCCATCATTTTTCTTTTATGCTTCCATGAGAGTTCGCTTGGGCGTGCGAGAGATTTTGTCCTCAAGAGAAACAAGCTCAAGTCCCAAGTCTTTATACTCTGACCTCGTTGGGGACATGCATTAAGATGACAAGGAGCAGACTGCTCTGATACCACTGATCCATATTTTATGAGAAGAACGAAATGAATACAGATTATTAATATATTCTTAACATAAAACAATAGATATATAGTTAAATTGGTTTTCTATTCAATAATGAAATAATCTAAAACTTTAAAATGCAACAGAAACAAGCTTGTTGGAATGGTGGTGGCTTATCTCTGAGAAGAGATGTGACGGCTGCGTTCATTTGAAAGAAGATGATTAAAATGAGGCTCTGAAGGCCTTTTACAATAAACAAGAATTCAAAAAACCCTAGAAATCCGAAAACCTAACCCTAGGAGATGAAGCGCCAAAAGTCACGTGGGCCCCATTTGGGTAAGTTAGTACATTAACTTCTCGGGGTTGTAACTTTTGCATACGATCTCCATTTTAGGTGTATGATAGCCCGTTGGAAAGGTATCATCGAGGAGATTCATTTTGGGGCCTCAATTGTACCTTAATATATCATTTATTTGGGACGATCCCAAAAAATGTTCATTTAGGCCCTCAAAATGGCCCTAGAAGTGAAAACTGCTAAAAATAGTAAATTGCCAAAATTGCCAGAAAATTGTTTTGAGCCAGTTCGAAAAGGTGGGTGGCCATCGATATCCATATGGATCACCATGAGACAGACACATATGATTTTTTTTACTCTGGTACATACATATCATTTTGACAGACATAACATCAAGGACAATGTTACTTTAAGGGGGACGAAATTGTAACACCCTATTTCCCCCAGTTTGTAAATATAACTATATTGGCCAAGGAACTATGGAAAACTTAAAAGTGTGGATTTTTTAATTGATGGACCTTTGTTTAAAAGGTTGATGAATGTAAATCCTGTTATTTTAATAAAAAATGGGTACGTGTTGCATGATTGTTGAAAAGGGGATGTGTTAAGAGAGAGACCACGAATGTTATGAAAAGGTGGTGGAGGGGACTAGGAATGGTTACGTTAACGTCCACTGAACCAGTACCTTTCTGGATTTAATTTCTCAGATCATAAAAACCCTCTGACCCAGGAATGAATTACAGATAGGATGGTAGGTGGGAAGACCTCCTCAAGAGTTAATGAGGGAATGGCACAGACCACCCATGATTAAGTCTTCCTGACCTCACGATGGACTGAGAATTCGAGCTACACATAATATTTTTGAGGAAGGAAAGAAAGGCAATGTGGTGGGTGGAGGAAGATTGGCTAAGAGTGCAGAGACGAGATTTGAAGCTCTTGAGTCCAAGGAAGGACTGAGAACAAGGGAAGTGGGTTCTGATCCCAAAAAATAGAGACTAAGTCGGGAGAAGGAGAGTAACCTTCATCCCTATCTATTTTTGTATCAGGATAAGGAGAGTAACCTTTGTCCCTATCTATTTCTGTATTGGGAGAAGCAGAGTAACCTTCTTCCCTAACTTCCGTTGAGCTGGAAGAAAGAGATTGAATCTCAAAGAATCATGGTCTAAGATCGGGGGTGGCTAGTGATAAATCCATTGGGAGTAAATGAGCCTATGGTTGGGAGGAAACGAGCACCACTTTCAGCAGTCGCATCATGCCTTACTGTTCGGATAAGTATTTTCACGCCTTGTTCTTTGAATTGGAAATAATGGCTGCATGTGTGTATTTATATGTCTATAAATGGTTTATGTATTACATGATTTAGTTATGAGTATAAATTCGTTCCATTGAGAACATATACTTCTGTTTTATTTTCCATATACTCTCATTCAAGGCCCGAAGGTGCTTTCTCTAGGGAACTACATCACCATTCTAGAGTTAGAGCATGCTTCTTGGCATAGTTACCATTTGGTAACCTCATGAGTTTACCTTTCCCTGACTCATAGCTTAAACTTTCATGAGTTAGCAAGGAGTTCCCTTCAGACCAATAGTCTAGGAGACTTTGAACTCATGCCTAAGTCCTTAACCAAAAACCCGACTAAGAGCGGGGATCATAGCCCAAGAGTTATATGAAGATCTATGTGACCTGGGTCTAGGAACCCTGCACAAAAACGAGTTAGCTCATGAAGGTTTCAGAAACTTGGAGCTCGAAGCTCTGAGATGTCAAATTGTATGATAGTCAAGTTATCCAAACCATTGATGACTTAAGAATCTAGCAGTGGAGATGGAAGTGAGTCGTTTAACGGGAGGAGAGGCCATCACGATCGTCAGATCAACTTGAACACTCACTGGGATTAATGATTCAAACACCAACCACTCGATTAAATTGATGGTCGGGAGTCATTGTGGAATGCGAAGGTGAAATTAACAGACATGCTAGTTCAGAGCCCACAATCAACCCATGTCATTGATCTCGTCAGGATTGGGAGATTGCAGAGGTTGAATCCCGTAATCACTCTGAACCATTGATCTAAGAACGAAGATCGAGGGTGGGGAATCAATGCAGAGCATGAAGGTGAAAGTAGAAAACATGCTAGTTCACGGCCCGCAATCCACCAACGTCATTGATCTCGTCGGCTTGGAATATCAATGACTTCGTTTTGACCAAGTTGGGTGAGTACTTTCCAGATTGCGGAGGTTGATCTCTATGATAAAGAGCACGCACGTTGGGGCCCTGCAATTACTATGAACCGTTGATCTGCGACCACCTCGGTATTGGTTGGATCATGACCGCCAGACCTTGAACAGTTATGAGAGGGATGGTCATGAGCCCTTAAAGAATCCACGGAGTAACGGAGTCCTTTAGTATCGTCGGTTTGAGAGAATCAAAAAGTTCAGAAGAGAAAACATTTTCAAGAGCAAAGGCGAGACCCAAGATAGTCGGTCTCGTAGGAGCAACGAGGGTCAAGGCCTTTGAACATCCACAAAACTCTTCCAAGTTAGAAGCATTCAGAAGTGCAGGTGGAGGACTGACAACATGTTAAGAAATTGAATAGATATACAAATATAATCACCAAAAATACTGAATAGACAATAGATCCACATGTTGGTTATTGAGAGGGGGGGTGAATCAGTAATAGAGAAATTTAATCCTTTTTAACTATATAATCCAAGTGTTATGTCAATGAAGCATTATCATCCAATAACTGTAGTGTAAATAAGCAATGAAAAAATGAACAAACATACACATACACATTACACCATTGTTTTATGTGGAAACCCAAATCGAGAGAAAACCACGAAATATTTTTTCTTATATGTCTTGAAGAATTACATTCATTGGAAGCACAAAATTCCTTTGTTTTCCAGCTGTAATTGAAAGGAGGCTCCAACCCCCTAGTTTCTTAGGCTACAACCTGAGGGAAGCTCCAACTCCCCAATTCTCTGGCTACAACCCCCTATGTTCTTCGGCTACAACCACCTGTCCTTGCCCCGTCCTGCCACCCTGAAGTAGAAGTAGAATGATGGAACCACTGTCAACCCGTCACTATGAGATATATCGTTGTAAACATGTACCAATAAATCTTAACCATGAATCAACCATGCATCAACCTGTACCATAACTTGTAGTCAACCTGTACCTCAATTTGTAGTCAACCTGTGCCACAAACAAGTGCATCAACCATGCACCAACCTATACCAAATAACATGTAATCAACCTGTACCATAAAAAAGTGCATCCAAGTATGTACCAAGTATGTACCAATCATGTTTCAACTACTCATCAACTATGACTCATCAATATGTACCAACATCATCAACTATACACCTCATGTACGTGCCAACTCATCAACTACTTGTTTCAACCATGTACTCAACATGTACCTCAACCAAAATCCCTCATCAATTTCATCATCCAAATCTGATTTTTAGATCTGTAATAGATCTGGTGTATATGATCACATTCCTGTAAACCTTCCTTAACTTCAACAACAAGAGACTATCATTTTCATCAAACTTTTCTTTAGTCTCACATGCCTAGTTTTCGATTAATCAACAACCCTAACTTGAAGTAATCATAACTTTGTACCTATAATGTATAAATATTTGAAATTGATACATAATGTTCTTCAGTGTATTTTATGAAATTCCTCCAGGTTTCACTATTTGGAACCTCTTAGAAAAGGAGTTATAACAAAAATGGCATACCTTGCTAAATTCTGGCTTATTCTAGAGAGAGACCTTGTAGAGCGTTCCCTGCATGGAATATTTGTTGAATTGATATGAAATTGTTACAAAACATACTAAATACTATAACCTAATCAACACATTTGGTTTCACTGAATTTGGATCTGTTATGAACAATTTATGACGTTTTTACCCGAAACACCAGTTTTTTACTAGTTTCAGAACTAGCCACAAACCCTATTTTCCACGGAGTGTAACTCCAAAAATACAATAACCCACAAGATGAATTTGTTAAAATAGATACTTGGATATGTTTTCTCAATGGCATAGAAATTTCACGGTCTGACTCGTTATATAAAAAACGTTATAGAGAAAATGGTGAGATGACCTGTAAATAACATACCTTAGAAAGCACCATCAAGATAATTTATCCTTCCTTGCATTTTGGCCTTCTTTTCTTCATCTTCCCTCAGATTTTCGGCTTAGATATCCTTTTTTACCTCAGACACCTATAGATATTCTATATTCTCAAGTGTGATTAAAATGAGAGAGCCTTCCCTCTTATTTATACTCTCCAAGTAGCTTTCTTAAAAACATCTTCTAGGTCACTTTGCCCCACTTTCCTTATTTTTGGGTTAACCCACTTCTAATTTCTCCATTAAATTTATTATTGAAATAATTTATTTTGTATTCACTTTGAATTATAATACACTCATTACTTCACTTTATCATAATTAATTTTAGAAGTATATCATAATTTTACAACTACCCTTTCCACTTCTATTAACAAGTTCTCTTTCGAGGTGTCCTATAAAAAGAATAATAGAACAACCAACCCTTGGTATTATAAAGAATGTAAAATTTCTAGGAAATCCATTAGGGTTGCTTCTAATGAACCCTTAAAACTCGATAATATCAATACGTACAAAGACCTAATTAAAAGGAAAAAAAGATACTATATCAATAAAAGGAAAGACCAACTTTCACAACTATACAAGTTGGATCCTAAGAAGTTCTGGAGCCAAATTCTAAAATGCAATACTAAAGAAAATAATAGGATTCCCTTAACGGACTGGAATTACTACCTTAAAAGTCTTTATGAGTTCCCTAATGCCATGGACACCATTCCTATTGTCCCTACAAAGGAAGAAGTTTTTTCTTTATATGACATAGAGTTCGAGGTTAACCGACTTGCAAATGGGAAAGCTAAGGACATTGAAGGATACCAAGCTGAAATTTTTAAAATCGGAGGGACAATCCTTATCCCTCACATACACAAGCTCTTCAATCTAGTAGTCAAGTAGGGATTTCCCTAAACCTTGGACGCAAAGCCTCATTGTTCTTATTTTTAAAAATGGGGATAGAAACATTCCCTCTAATTATAGGACCATTATGATTAGCCCGATTTTAGCCGAGCTTTATGGAATTATTTTGGAAAACAAGATTAGCATTTGGCTAGAACGTCATGGTAAAAGAGCTAAAGGACAGGTCGGGTTTAGGAGATATCATTCAACTATGGACCATCTTGTTACCTTTAGTATCATTGTAGAGGAGCTCCACAATACTAAAACCAATCTTTTGTGTTGTTTTGTTGACTTTAGAAAAGATTTTGACATGGTTCCTAGGAAAAACCTTTGGAATAGATTGGAAGAGATAAAAGTGCCTCTCGAGTTGAGGGTTTCTTCAATAAGGATGTATGAGAACGTTATTGCTAAGTTTAAAAAAACTAAGGGCTCATCAAAATAGATTAACTACAATATCAGAGTCAAACAAGGTTGTTCCTTGTCCCCTACCCTTTTTGGCATATACATTGATAAGTTAGAAGAATGCTTGGAAAAAACAGGCTGTCTTGGCCCTACTCTCACTGTTATAGTCATCAATCTTCTTCTTTATGCCAATGATATCGTTCTTATGGCAAGGAGTCGCCATGATCTTGAAAACCAACTAAGAATCCTCAAGGAGTTTTGCTCCAATATGGGTATGACTGTTAATACTCATAAGACTAAGGTAATGATTACTAAATCCAATAATATCCCTTATGATACCTTTATATATGACAAAAACAACTTGGAGGAAGTGAATTCATAAAAATATATTGGAATTGATATTCACCACAAGCTCAATTGGAATTATAGCATTGAGAAAAGGATTATTGGGGGATGGAAAGCTTATTATGGGCTTGCAAACGATTGTAAATCAACTGATCTTTGGAGTTGGGATAAGAAGAAAATCCTCTTTGAGACTCTTGTTACACCTGTTATTCTCTATGGATGTGAATTCTGGGGTTTGTTATCGGACTAATTGGTAGGTGTGGACACTAACTGATCTCCCTAGATCCACCTAGATCTAGAACAAAACACAACAGAACATGACGATTTCCTTAAGTTTTAAATATTGAATTTACTAACTAAAGAGGGATAGGTGACATACCGTTTAAATGTCACTTCCTCTCACCATCGCCATCCTAGCTCCGTTCCAACGTTCATACAATGATGATCTTGCAAAAGAACACAACCAATCAAAGTGATAGCAATAGCATAAACTCAATATAAACCTATGTATGTGATCAAGGAATCATACAATAAAACACAACAAGCTTTATAGGAAATAATCATATTACTGTATCATATTAAATGTGAAAGAGATATTACAACCATGGCCTTGATGTCGTAAGGTCCCTTCCAACTATCCTTCATTCCCCACACACTTTCACTCCAAGAATTCTGAGAGCACAGATCTAATAATATTCACAATCTATCTTGACAAAGTGGCTCATCTAGCCAAGCTAAAAATCTCCAAAGCTCAATCCAATCCAAGCTAATCCCAAAAGCTCCAAAGCTAACCAAAAGCTCAAAAGCTAACCAAAGCTACAAGCTAACTTTCTCCATGATAACTCCTCTCCTTTTATAAGTTGAAGAGGATAAGGTGAGGAGGTTAGGATGATCCCACTAAATCATGAAAGTGAGTAAGATCCAAACCATTCGGATGCCACCTCACCATAGAAGTTTCTCCTTCTAGAAGATTCGAGAAAACATTTATTTTTCCCACGTGTAGGCATTCTCACACACTACCTATAGAGAAACCTGTGAGAATATCGCACCGTAGCTATGGTGCAACCTGCGAGAATCAGGCATTCTCGCACCCTGCCTATATAGAAACCTGCGAACTTCCTTTTTTACAGGGTTTTTACAAGGGAAAATGCAACTTCTTTTCTCAGGAAAAGTTCTTCTCCCTTCTCTCTTCAGGAACTCAGGCCACTGACCCCTCTGAAGGCAACATATAGGTTTACATCATTAACAGTCATATAGATGACGAAAATAATGTGTAACAGGGTTGTAGTATCTCTCGTGAATCCTAGAGAAAGATAGAGAAAATACAAAATAATTTTATAACCTATAATCTCAAAATTAAAGGAAATACGCCCTATCCCATCCTCCTCTTAGAAACAAGCCTCTCCCCCATTGAGAGCATGGCTATGACTAGATACCTAATGTATAATAACAAGTTCAGCAACATGGAAGACAAGAGGATACCTAAAATTGCTTCAAAATCAAGTTATAACCACCATCGGCTCAAGCAAGGATGGCATAAAGATGTCTGGTCTTGGATAAACTATTGGGGAATCATGGAAGAAACCATTTTGCAGAATAAAGATACTATTAAAAAAAACGTCAAATAAAAATTGAAGGAAAAAAATGTGGTGTGATAAAGAGTTAGAGGAAAAAATAAAATTAAGGTATTATAAATATGTAATCAGCCCTAATCTAGAAGATCAAAATTAGTTTTGCCAAGTGTAAAGAAAAAAATAAGCATTGCTAAGATAAGAACAAATTCTCATGAGCTCCATAGTGAAACTGGGCGTTGGTCAATTCCTAAAATGCCATGGGATGAAAGAGTGTGTCACCTTTGTGACACTAAGAAGGTTGAAGATGAAAAACACTTTCTCTTAGATTGTCCAGCCTATATCCATATTAGATCTCATTTTCAAAATATTTATCACACTACCAACCTTCCTAACCTCTTAACTCAACAAAAGTATGGTGATCTTGGAAAGCTTCTCTTAATGTTTTTCGAGCACAGAAACAAAATTCTAAAGAATCACAAGTAATCACTTACCCTCTTAAGGTCTGATAGACCAATTCAGTCTTAGTGGACAGTAATCATCATCATCATCATCATCATCATATTATTTTGTTTAAATATATTTATATTTAATATAATATTAGTAAATTTATAATACTTTACCATAATATATTGGTTTGAAATATTGTTAAATGTGAAGTGGATACACAATATCCTAAGAAATTCATCAATTATATTATAAAATATAGCATTAATCACTATATTTAACTAATATAATGAATACATATAAATACAACAAGATAGATATCACACACTCAACCAGTTGAGATAATATCTCAGCCACACACCAAAATAGGAGCAAACTTAGTTGAACCAATCTTCTCAAATCCAACTAATTAACAATATCCTAAATAATAAATTAAGATAAGCATTATCTCTAACATAACTTAGGTTAATGAACTCTTTTTAGTAAACCATTTTTTCTTATTCTCAATCACATAATAATAACATAGTTTTCTCTAATTAATTACAATACTATGAATGGTGTTGATATGTTCAGGGAATTGTTTTTACTATCTTTGATAATTGAGTCAAGAAATAGCATATGTAATCCACCTTATCTTTAACATCAAATACATTTTATTAATTTTTCCCCTAGAGGCACTCTACAACCTAGTATGGGGGGAGATGTTGCGGTGTAGAGTTTTACTTGTTATGTTATAATTATAATAATATAGTAGGCTCAAATAATAATAATAATAATAATAATAATAATAATAATAAAGTCAGCTTAATAAAACTAAGCAACTATTACACACACATTTCCTCAAGTTTTACACTCTAAAAAAGGTTTACACCTCAAGAGATTTGATCCCTCTCAATTCTTGATAAATATGACCCCTCACAATTCTTGATAAATAAAGATTAAGATAGGTCTATGTTGATAATATATATTAGCACACACACACACACACACACACACACACATATTCAATAAAAACCTGTGAAAAATATAATTTTTTACACCATTCTTAAAATTTATTGAGTAGATCAATATTCTCAACCCAAAAAATTCAAAATAACATTAATTAAATATTCAACAATAAACTAACCCAAGTCGTTTTCTTAAATACCTTAACATATATATTATTTTGTTTAAATATATTTATATTTAATATAATATTAGTAAATTTATAATACTTTACCGTATACATATAAATACAACAAGCGCTCAAAATAGAGATCACACAATCAACCAGTTGAGACAATATCTCAACCACACACCAAAATAGGAGAAAACTTAGTTGAAACAATGTTCTCAAATTCAATTAATTAACAATCTCCTAAATAATAAACTAAGATAAATATTATCCTTAACATAACTTAAGTGAATGAACTCATTTTAGTAAACCTTTTTTTTTTCTCTTATTCTCAATCACATAGTAATAACATAGTTTTCTTTAATTAATTGCAATACTATGAATGGTGTTGATATGTTCAAGGAATTGTTTTTACTATCTTGGGTAATAACATATTATATTTAAATTCAAATACATTTTATTAATTGTTTCCCATAGAGGCAGTATGGGGGAGATGTTGAGGTGTAAAGTTTTACTTGTTATGTTATAATTATAATAATATAGTGGGTTCAAATAATAATAATAATAATAATAATAATAATTATAAAAATAAAGTCAGCTTAATAAAACTAAACAACTATTACACACACGTTTCCTCAAGTTTTACACTCTAAAAAATGTTTGCACCTTAAGATATTTGATCCCTCTCAACTCTTGATAAATAAAGATTAAGATGAATCTATGTTGATAATATATATTAACATATACATACATACACACATATATATTTAATAAAAACCTATGAAAAATATAATTTTTTTCACCATTCTTAAAATTTATTCACTAGATCAATATTCTCAACCCAAAATTCCAAATAACATTAATTAAATATTCAACAATAAAGTAACTAGTAAATAGTAAATTAAATCTCCTAACTTATAAGGACAACATTGAAGAACTCTATCACAATTTTACAACTACCCTTTCCACTTCTATTAACAAGTTCTGTTTCAAGGTGTCCTATAAAAAGAATAATAAAATGACCAACCCTTGGTATGATAAAAAA
>JASDQU010735954.1:54742-74648 GCA_032191745.1 Picea mariana | reverse complement strand
AGACTGCGATCTATATTGTTAGAAGGAAGGTGGACTGGTAGATCACAGAATTCGTCAGCAGCAGTGGTGGAGTACTGCATTCAAAATTCAGATTGTATGACTGTTGCAGTGAAAAAGAAGAGCAGAAAAGAGGGAGGTTATCTGATCAGCACCAAGAAACACAAGAACTTCTGGCATCTGGCTTAGATTTTCATGAAAAACTCAATGATATCAACCATTATTAAGGTGAGCATTGCGATCCAGCGGCAGGAGGATGAAATCAAAAGCGGCCGCTTTGCTTTGAGGTTGATGACACGGTTATGGTCCAATCTAAGAGAATGCGAAATCTTGTTTTGTACCTTCGGGCACTTGTTCTTACGAATCAACTCGCTGTGACTCTTCTTGTGAAAAATGGAATATGTATAGCCTTGGCGCCTTTCTCATTTAACTTTGAATTAATCTACATGTGCTCTTCTAGTAAATCGCTGCAAACCACTCCCATATATATATATATATATATATAATCGTTGCAACCCACTCAAGTATATATATAATTAAAATATTGCTAAAGTATTAATATATTAATTAAAATATAATATATTAATAAAGTAATACATTAAATATATCAATAAATACATTAATACATATATTATTAAATATTAATACATTAAAAAATATATAATAAAAAACTAATACATTAATAATGTATTAATACAATAATGTATAATTTGATTCAGTAATTAATACATTAAATTATAATTTGATTAAGTGATGGATATATTAATAATGTAATGTATTAATTATTTATACATTAATACATTATAAATTATTCCATTGTTATAATATTAATGCATTAATAAAGTGATACTTTAATAATATATTAAACATATGAATATATACATTAATAATTACATTACTACATTAATAAAATAATAAGTTAATAAAACATTAGTAAAGTATTAATATATTTATTGAAAAAGATTAGAGTTTACTATGATTGATTATGATCATGGTTTCTTATGGTCATGATTATAAATTACATTAATATATTTGTATCATCTAATGTATCAATTTAATGAACTAATACATTAATACACTATTCTATAAATGTAATGTATAAATTAAAATATTAATTTACATTAATGTATAATGTAACCTATTAATTAATTGATACATTAACAATGTAATCTATAAATTAAAGTATTAATTCATATTAATGTATAATGTAATATATTAATTAATTGATATATTAATAATGTAATATATAAATTTAAGTTTTAATTTAAGTTAATGTAAAATATTAATTAATAAATAAATTAATAATGAAATGTAATGTATCAATTAATTAATGCATTTATATAATATTAATTAAAATTACCTTGCCAAAATATTAATACATTAATAAAACAATACATTAAATGTATTAATAAATAGAATCTAAAGTTTTAATACATTAAATTAATAATAAAATATTAATACATAATTACATTTATGCAATATAAAAATTAAAGTATTAATACATTAATAAAACATTATTAAAGTATTAATATTTTAATAAATACATTTTTAAAGTATCAATACATTAGTAATTGGAATTATAGCATTGAGAAAAGGATTATCAGGGGATGGAAAACTTATTATGGGCTTGAAAACAATTGTAAATCAACTGATCTTTGGAGTTGGGATAAGAAAAAACTCCTCTTTGAGACTCTTGTTACACATGTTATTCTTTATGGATGTGAAGTTTGGGGCTGTAGTATCTCTAGTGAATCCTCGAAAAATATAGAGAAAATACAAAAGAATTTTATAACCTATAATCTCAAAATTAAAGGAAATACACCCTATTTCATCCTCCTCATAGAAGCAAGCCTCTCCCCCATTGAGAGCATTGCTATGACTAGATACCTAATGTATAAGAACAAGTTAAACAACATGGAAGATAAGAGTCTACCTAAAATTGCTTCAAAATCAAGTCATAACCACCATCGACTCAAGCGAGGATGCCATAAACATGCCCGGGCTTAGCTAAACTATTGGGGAATCATGGAAAAAACAATTTTGCAGAATAAAGATACTATAAAAAAAACGTCAAATCAAAATTTAAGGAGAAAATGTGGTGTGATAAAGAGTTGGAGGAAAAAGAAAATTAAGGTATTATAAAGATGTATTCAACCCTAATCTAGAAGATCAAAATTATCTATCTATTTTGCCAAGCATAAAGAAAAAAATAAGCATTGCTAAGATACGAACAATTTCTCACGAGCTCCATAGTGAAACTAGGCATTGGTCAATTCCTAAAAGGCCATGGGATGAAAGAGTGTGTCACCTTTGTGACACNAGATTGTCCAGCCTATATCCATATTAGATCTCATTTTCAAAATATTTATCACACTACCAACCTTCCTAACCTCTTAACTCAACAAAAGTATGGTGATCTTGAAAATCTTCTCTTAATGTTTTTCAAGCACAGAAACAAAATTCAAAAGAATTACAAGTAATCACTTACCCTCTTAAGGTTCGATAGACCAATTCGATCTTAGTAAACATTAATCATCATCATCATCATCATCATCATCATCATCAATACATTATTACAGTATGAATACATTAATATATTAATTGAGAATGATCATGGTTGATTATGGTTGTCCCTCACTATGGTTGACTATAGTTGATGACGGTTTATTATGGTCAACCATACCCATGTATGACCTTTGTTAACCATATGGATCTATGATGGACCATGTTGGGCCATGTTGATTATGTTTAACCTATTAATGCTAAAGTATTAATAGACTAATACAACATCTTTTATTAATGTATTACATTAATGTAATATATAATAAAAATGTATAAATATAATATATAAATTAAAATATTGTTTCACATTACTCCACAATTTAAAGAACTCGGAAAAAAAGTGTACAATGTAAAGTGTTAATTCAGGGATATATTAATAATATAATGTAAATATTAATACATTAATGTATAATATAACATATTAAACTTGTAATAAGTTAATAATGTATTAATACATTATAGTATGCATTAACTAATTGACTAATACATTAATGATAATGATAAACTAATGTATTAATGTAATGTATAAATTAGTACATTAAGTATACTATAATGTATTAATTTAGTGAAATAATACATTAATATATTTATACAATATTAATACATTAAAACATGAATACAGTATTAATACATAATTATATTAATGCAATGTAAAAATTAAAGTATTAATACATTAATGTATAATGTAACAAATTAAATTATTAATAAATTAATAATACATTATTAAAGTAGTAATACATTAACAATACATCACTAAAGTATTAATACAATAAATCAAAATGACCATGGTTGACTATGGTTGACCATGAACATGGTTTGTTATGGTTTACTATGATTATGGTTAACTTTGGTAGACATTGGCCATAATTGATTATGGTTGATTAGGGTTTATTATGGTCAACCATGCCCATGGATGACCTTCGTTCACCATGTGCAAATGACTATGGTGGGCCATGTTGATTATGTTTAACAATACTTTACTTTGACACTATGTGACCATTGCTTGTGTTTGTCCCATTGTGACATTTGCAAATGTCTGTCATATTGTGACATTAGGATATGTGTGTCACATTGAAAAGCGAGGATATGTTCGTCACATTGCAACAATGGGGTTATGTTTGTCGCATTGTGATGTCCATTTATGTCCATCACATAATGACATTAGTAATAGAATAAAAAAGTATTAATATATAATTACATTAATGCAATGTAAAAATTAAAGTATTAATACATTAATGCATAATGTAACTTATTAAATTATTAATACATTAATAATACATTACTAAAGTATTAATACATTAATTGACAATGACCATGGTTAACTATGGTTGACCATGACCATGGTTGACTATGGTTTACTATAACCATGGTTAACTTTGGTATACCTTGGTTGACTTTGGGAAGGAAAGCTAGATTATGGTTGATCATGGTTGTCCTTCACCATGGTTGACTATGGTTGAGCGGGATTTATTATGGTCGACCATGCCCATGAAACAATTTCATTGGCCATATGGATCTAATTATGGTGGGACATATTGATTATGTTTAAGGATAGTTTATTATGGCACTATGCAAGCATGGCTTGTGTTCGCCAGATTGAGCATTGCACTATGCGAGCGGGTTATGTATGCCAAATTGCGACATTAGGGTATATTCACCAGATTCTGACATGAGGATCTATTTGTTTTGTTATGACATAGGGTTATGGTCATGGACATCAGGTTATGTTCATGGATATCAAGTAATGTTGGACACATTGTGATGTTGAGTTATGTTTTTCATATTGTGACATCGGGTTATGGTCATGGACGTTGACTTATGTTCGACACATTGTGACATAGAGTAAGTTCGTCAAATTGCGACGTTGGATTATGGACGTGAAATTGTGACATTGGATTATGGACATGACATTGTGACATTCATTTATGGATGACACATCGCCATGTTAGGTTATGGATATCAAATTGCTATAAAGGGTTTTGAATGTTATATTGCAATTTTGGGGCATGTTTGTTAGATTATGGTCATCAAATTGCAACGCTAGGTTTTGTTTGTCACATTGTGATGTTGGAATATGTTTGTCACATTGCAATGCTAGGTTTTTTTCATCACATTGTATGGTTCAGTTATATCCATTTGTTTGAACATTGGGCTATTTTCATAACAATGGGACATTGGGTTTTGTACAACACATTGTGACATTGGTTTACAAACATTTTATTTCTATGAATGGTTTTGAGCGTCAGATTGTGACATTGGGGTATGTTTTTCAAAATATGGTCATCACATTGTGACATTGGGTTCTTTTTTTTACATTATGACATTGGTTTATGTTCATGGCATTGCAACGTCTGGATGTGTTTGTCATGAATGACATTGGGGTATATTAATCACCATTGCAATGTCAGGTTATGTTCATGTCATTGTGAAATAGAGCTATGTTCCTCACATTAAGACATTAGGTTTTGTACATCACATTGTAATGTAGGGTTTTGTACGTCACATTAAATTGTTGGGATTTGTAAGTCAAATTGCGACATCAGGATATGTATATCAAATTGCAACATTAGCATATGGTCATCAAATTGTGATTTCGAGATATGTTTTTTCTGTTATGACATAGGGTCATGGTCATGGACATCGGGTTATGTTCATGGAAATCGAGTAATGTTCAACACATTGTGACATTGAGTTATGTTTGTCACATTGCAACGTTAGGTTATGGTCATGTATGTTGACTTATGTTCAACACATTGTGACGTAGAGAAATGTTCATCACATTGCGACATTAAGTCATGTTCGTCAAATTGCGATGTTGGGTTATGGACATCACATTATGACATTGGGTTATGGATGACACATTACGATGTTGGGCTATGGACGTCACAATGATATGAAGGGTTTTGAATCTAAGGTTGCAATTTCGGGTTTTTTTTTCACATTATGTCCATTGCATTGCGACATTGGGTTTTATTTGTTACAATATGTTTTTTTTTTGTTAGAATATGATGTTGGGTTATGTTCGTTGTATTTTGATGTTGGGATATGTTTCTCACAATGATATGTAGGCTTATTGTTGGATTACTGAGAGGGGGGTGAATTAATAATAAAGAATTTAATCATTTTTAACGATATAATCCAAGTGTTATATCAATGTATTATTATCATCCAATAATTGTAGAGTCAATAAGAAATGAACAAATGAACAATCATACACATACACAGTACACTAGTGTTTTACGTGGAAACCCAAAGCAGGAGAAATAAACATAGTGATTTTTTTATATGTCTTGAAGAATTACATTCATTGGAAGCACAAACTTCCTTTGTTTTCCAGTTGCAACTCGAAGGAGGCTCCAACCCCCTAGTTTCTCTGGCTGTCACCTGAGGGAAGCTCTAACTCCCCAATTCTCTTGCTACAACCATAGGGAGGCTAAAACCCCCTATGTTCTTCAGATACAACTGGAAGGTGGCTACAACCATTTTTCCTTTCCCTGTCCAACCGCCCTGAAGTAGAAGTAGAATAATGGAACCATTGTCACAATATCACTGTGATATGTATCGTTGTAAACTTGTACCAATAAACATGAACCATGCATCAACCATGCATCAACCTATACCTCAACTTGTAATCAACCTGTACCATAAACAATTTCATCAACCATGCACCAACCTGTAATCAACCTGTACCATAAACAAGTGCATCAATCATGCACCAACGTGTACCATGAACAAGTGCATCAACCATGCACCAAACCTGTACAAATAGCTTGTCACAACAACTTGTCCAAAAAACTTATCAAAAAAACATGTCTCATCAATCTTATCAACCAAATCAAATCTACTCACCAATATCACTCACCAAGACAACTCTCAAATATGTGAATCAACCAAGAATAACACAACAAATCATAATCATCACCAAGATCAATACATGCTTCTAATAATACAAGTATGCTACATCATCCATAAACCATGTGCCAACAATACTACTAACAAGTTCCTCCAACCATGTACCAAGTATGCACCAATCATGTATAAACTTCTCATCAACTATGACTCATCAAGATGTACCAACATCATCAAATATACACCTCATGTATGCGTCAACACATCAACTACTTGTCTCAACCATGTACCCTACATGTACCTCAACCAAATTCCCTCATCAATTTAATCATCCAAATCTGATTTGTAACTCTGTAATAGACCTAGTGTATATGATCACATACCTACAAAACTTCCTTAAATTTAACAAAAAGAGACTAACATTTTCATCAAACTTTTATGTAGTCTCACATGACTAGTTTTGGATTATTCAACAACCCTAACTTGAAATAATCATAACTATGTACTTATAATGAATAAGGATTTGAAAATAGTACACAATGTTCTTCAATGTTTTTATGCAATTCCTTCAGGTTTCACTACTTGGAACCTCTTAGAAAAGGAGTTCTAAAAAAAATGGCATACCTTGCTTAATTCTGGCTTATTTTAGAGAGAAACCTTATAGAGTGCTCCCCCCATAGAATATTTGTTGAATGAATCTAAAAATGTTACAAATAATACTAAATGTTGTACTATAACTAACACATTTTGTCTTACTGAATTTGGATCTGTTATGAAGAAGTTGTGACATTTTTACCTGAAACACCTTTTTTAGACTAGTTTCAGGACTAGCCACAAACCCTATTTTCCATCGAGCATGTAACTCAAAAAATACAACGACCCACAAGCTAAATTCTTTACCACAGATACTTGGATATATTTCCTCAATTTCCTATCAATTTCACGGTCTGAATCATTCTATAAAAAAAGTTATTGCAAAAATGGTGAGATGAACTGTAAATAACATACCTTAGAAAGCATCATCAAAAGAATTTATCCTCCCTTGAATTTTGGCCTTGTTTTCTTCACCTTCCCTATGAAATTCAGCTTCGATATCCTTTGGTTACCTCAATCACCTATATATATATATATTCAATATGCTAAAGTGTGATTTAAAATGAGAGAGGCTTGCCTCTTATTTATACTCTCCAAATATCTTCCTTAGAGGCATATTCTAGGTCACTTAACCCATTTCTAGGTCACTTAACCTATTTATAGGTCACGTAACCCATTTATAGGTCACTTAACCCATTTTCCTCATTTTTATGGTTAACCACTTTCCATAATTAGAAAGTTCTCCATTACTTTATCATTTCAATATTCCTCCTTGACTTTGTCACCTCACTTTATCATTTAAATAATCTTCTTTGATTTTGTCACTTCAGTTTATTATTTAAATAATCCTTCTTGACTTTGTCACTTTAATTTATCATTTAAATACTAATTTCGTTTTTGCAATCTCTTTGACTTCTTTGACCTTTTGGGGCTTCATGCCAACATATGAGGGTCCACCAACTTCATAAGGCCATAACTCTCAAACCGTGAGGAGTTATCTGGAATTCTACATACCCCCAAAAATGGCATGACATGTACTATCCATATAGTATAGTATTACCTACAAATATATCAAAACTCATACCATTATCCATCAAACAAACTTGGGTCCATTACCCAAATCCGAGTTCTCGAACTTCTCATGGCCATAACTCTCTAACCATGAGGAGCTATGTGACTTTCCACATACCATCGAAAATGAAATGAAATGTACTATCCATCTAGAATAGTCTTACCTTCAAATATATTAAAATTCATACCATTATACATGAAATAACCTTGGGTCCATTACCCAAATCTTTGTGCTATCGAAATTCTCTACCAGACTTTATCCAAGGGTTGACATCAATCATTAAGGGTTTACATCAATCTACAATATCACTCTCCAATGGTTGACATCAATGACAACCAACAATCCATACCAACTATCCATCAACCTAAGCCAATCCTATGACAATCTCCCCCGTTGGCGTTGATGGCAACACGAACATTGATGGAAACACTTAGTCATGATAACATTCATGCTTATACTCTTCATAAATGTTTCCATCTCTCCCCCTTTGACATCAATGGCAAAGGGTATTTCCCTTTGGGGCTGTTCCCCCTAGCTAAACTCTCCTTAGGGTTGCTCCCCTTGTCTACGTGCCTTTGATTTTTCTTTGTGTTTATAAGCCTCTGGTTACTCTCTATCCCTTCATATGAATAATTTCTCCCCCTTTGAAAAAGGGTATCAATCTGAAGTCATATCTCTCATTCTTCGCTTGTGACAATCGCCTCCCTTAGAAACATGCCTCTATTCTCTCTCTCCAAGCATTTACCTTTGCATTTGATAAATCTCTCCCCCTGTGTCCTATTTATAGTGCTTCCTCATGTACATCTAAGACATATAAGATAAGCATTCAAAAACATTCATTTTGGAGTAGAAATTACTCCTAGTCTCCGGCGAAGATACTCGAGGGATTCCCATGGAAGCAGTTTTGTAAAGATGTATGCCACTTGTTCTTTTTTTTCCACATATTCAACTTTGATGTTCTTCTCTGCAACCTATTCCCATAGAAAGTGATACTTGATTGGAAGGTGATTTTTCTTAGAGTGCATCATCAGGTTTTTTGAGATACTGATGGTGCTATCATAATAGTTTGGAATGGGATCATCATACTCAACCTGTATATCTGTCAAAGTTTATTTCATCTATATAACCTGTGTACAACATATTGGTGCTATAATATACTCTGCCTCGGCTATAGATAAGGATATTGATGATTGTTTCTTGCTTACCGAAGATACTAAACACTCACCCAAGTAGAACATTGCTCCACTGGTTCTTCATCGATCATCAATTCAACCTGCCCAATCTGCATCTGTGTAGGAAATAAGTGATAGATCCTTTCCTTTTGGATACCATAATCCAAATTTCATTTTCCTTTGAGATGTCTAAAAATCCTCTTCAATGCTAATGCGTGTGATTCCTTTGGTACTCCTTGAAATCATGCCACCTGTCCAACTTCTTGCATTACATCTGGTCTGGATGCTCTCACATATAGTAAGCTACCAATCATTGACCTGTATTTCCTCTGGTTTGTAGACTTTGAATCATCATATTTTCTCAACTTGAAACTTGTTTGCACAGGAGTTGTAACTGGTTTGCAATCTTCTGTTCTGAACCTCTTTAGTATTTCTTTGATATACTTAGTTTGAGAAATAAAAATTCCTTGGTTTCTTTGACATATATGAAGATCCAAAAAGAAGGATAGTCCTCCAAGTAATGACATTTCAAATTCAGTATGCATATCCTTTTCAATTTTTTGGCTTAACCTATCATTAGTACATCCAAAACAATATCATCAACATAAATTTCAATTAATAAAATATTACCTTGAGTTACCTTGATGTAGAGGTTGTTGTATGTGCTTCCTTTCCATAGTTCGTAGGGAGTTTTGTCATTGTTGTTTCTGAGCATTACTCTATTTTGAATGTGAACTGATGTATGCACTGCATGTGTCCAAAAAATATCTATCAAATGGGAATCCATTAGCATTGTTCGAGCCATTTCTTGTGCAATTATCATTCATTATGATAATATTCCTTTGTCTCTGAACCACTCTCTAAACCAATCTATGAATCCATGCTCTCTTCCACTATCATATATTTGTCCAAACTTGCTAAGTGTTCTTACGAATCCATATCTATCCATACTGTCCAAGACTCTACTTGCACAATTTTCCATAATGCTGGCCCATTTATCACTATACTATCATGAAGTATTGATTAATATATCAGACTGTACTTATGCTAATTGATTTCTCTGAATATGTCTTCTCAAACTCTGCAAGCTACTTGAAGGATGGTTCTTTGTTTTGTCACAACTATCGCATAGACTCCCCCTATCTAATATTTATATTACTTGGAAGTCTCTAAGATGGATGGCTTAGAACAATTCATGCTCTGATGTGTATTCATCATCATCTTCATTGGTAGATTCATCATCATACTCATTGGTAGATTCATTATCTCTCTGAGCTATGAATTCTTTCTTTCTGTCTGTGGATTCATCTTTCACTACAATGCCTGAAAGTATAATCAATTGAACTTGTTCCTTATTTACTCGTCCTTCCTTTATTTCAGTTATTTTCCAAACCTTTATGTATCTAACATTTTTCCTTTTCTCTGTAGAATTTTATTCATCTTGTTTTATTGCCAATCTCGCGATCTCTAGTACTTGATCTTTGTTCACATGTTCTTTCTGTTTTCTTATCCATAATTTCTTATATCTGATATCAGTATTCTCTTTCATGGAAGTATCGATCATGCTTCTACAATCACTAGCTATGTGTCCATAGTTATGACATTTGTAACACTCAATGTTACATGTGACCACATAGGCACTTCCTGCTTGAACATTTCTTTTGTAATCCCTACAATATGAAACCTTATGTCCAAAGTTAGTACAGTAAAAACAATTACCATAAAATAAATTTGCATACGTGGGAGTGAATGATGTTCTTTGTGGCGTAGTCCTTCTGAATTTTTTCCTCGTCTGGTCATGATCATGATTGAAGCTTCTTTGTGGCTTGAACATGGATGGTCTTCTTAAAGATGTGTCCTCAATAGTTTTCTTGGATCCTGGTTGACCATGATTCCTTCCTTTGAGTACTTTTGCACAACTCTTTATATTTTCTTCATTCTTCTTTTCTAGAAACCTAGAGTGCTTCTCTTCATTCTCTATAACTGATGTGGATGTTTCTGTCTCTTCAACGTTCTTGTTGAGCTTGACGATTTTACTTCTCAATGTGACAACTTCTTCTTCAAGCTTCTCAATCTCTTCTTCTTTCTTCATTATCTGAGACTTCATTACTTCTTCTGTTCTTTTCACTTCTTCAAGCTGAATTTTTAATCTGATTATTTCTTCTTCAAGTCCTTTCTCTTATTGACCAGACTCTTCCCAAGCTAGTTTAGATCGTTAGTTCTTTCCTTAAGATGATCTATCAATATCTTCTCTCTCATTTCAGCTTATTCCTTTTATGATGCTATGTTTGTTTCCAAACACTGCTTTTGATATTCAATATTTTCTTTGATCTTTTTGGATTCTTCTAGATGATTGCTTAAGTTCTCGATCACCTGTTCGAATTATTCAAAAATGTGAACACTTTCCTTTTGTTTCATCAATTCTTTCTTGAGTGAATTGTTTTCTTCTCTTAGGTCATCTAAAGCACTAATCAATTCTTCTTCATAATTGTCTTCATTTTCAATTATTTTTTTTGTCTCATTTCCTTCATGGCATTCTGTTTCAAGATATCCATGTTTTTCACAATTAAAACAAAACAACATACCTTTGGTGATTATGTACTCTTCATCTTCTTAATCTGCTTGACATGGTGAACATAATTCTTCCTGATTTGTATATGCATATTCTTTGACATTTTGTGAATCTGTGATGGGTGAAGAATATATGTCATATAACTTATCCCAAATTTCTTTTGTTGATGAAAATTTACCAACCTTTTCTCTTATCGGATTAGGTAATCCTTCCCAGATGAAATCCATTGCTATTTTGTCATTCTTTCTCAATTCCTTCTTGACTGCAGCCTTTTCCCTTTTTGAACTATCATATCTTGTAACAACTGATAGCCAAATATAATGTCCATGTGCCTATAAAAATAATTATGTCCTTATGTTCCATATCTCATACTTAAATCCATTCTGACCATTAAACATTGGTACTCCATTCTCAGAATAATCCATGATCTCCTTCCAGTGGTTAAACTGTTTCTTGAAGGAATCGACTCTGATACCAATTGTTGGATTACTGAGAGGGGGGGTGAATCGGTAATAGAAAAATTTAATCATTTTTAACCATATAATCCAAGTGTTATATCAATGTATCATTATCATCCAATAACTACAGAGTAAATAAGCAATGAAAAAATGAACAATCATACACATACACAGTACACTAGTGTTTTACGTGGACACCCAAATCGAGAGAAAACCACAGAATATTTTTTCTTATATGTCTTGAAGAATTACATCCATTGGAAGCACCAACTTCCTTTGTTTTCCAGCTACAACTGGAAGGAGACTCCAACCCCCTAGTTTCTCAGGATACAACCTAAGGGAAGCTCCAACTCCGCAATTCTTTCTCTACAACCAGAAGGAGGCTACAACCCCTTATGTTCTTCGGCTACAACCAAAAGGTGGCTACAAATACCTTTCCTTGCCCCGTCCAACCACCCTGAAATAGAAGTAGAATGATGGAACCACCGTCACACTATCATTGCGAGATATACCATTGTAAACCTATACCAATAAACTTGAACCATGCATCAACCATGCATCAACCTATACCTCAACATGTAATCAACTTGTACCATAAATAAGTGAACCAACCATGTACCAACCTGTACCAAATACCCTGTAATCAACATGTACCATAAACAAGTGCATCAACCATGCACCAACCTGTACCTCAACCCATAACATGAACAAGTACATCAACCATTCACCAAACCTGTACAAATAACCTGTCACAACAACTTTTCCAAACAACCTATCACCACAACTTGTATCATCAATATTATCAACCAAATCATATATACTCACCAATATCAATCACCAAAACAAATCTCAAAGATGTGCGTCAACCAAGCATAACACAACAACTCATAATCATCTCCAAGATCAATATGTGCTTCTATTAATACAAGTATGCTACATCATCCATAAACCATGTGTTAAAAATACTACTAACAAGTGGCTTCAACCATGCACCAAGTATGTACCAATCATGTATCAACTACTCATCAAATATGACTCATAAAGATGTACCAACATCATCAACTATACACCTCATGTATGTGCCAACTCATCAACTACTTGTCTCAACCATGTACCCAACATGTACCTCAACCAAATGCCCTCATCAATTTCATCATCCAAATATGATTTGTAACTTTGTAATAGACCTAGTGTATATGATCACATGCTTACAAACCTTCCTTAACTTTAACAACAAGAGAATATCATTTTCATCAAAACTTTTCTTTAGTCTCATATGACTAGTTTTGGATTAGTCAACAATGCTAACTTGAAATAATCATAAATATGTACTTGTAATGAATAAGGATACAAAAATAGTACACAATGTTCTTTAGTTTGGTTTATGAAATTCCTCCAGGTGTCACTACTTGGAACCTCTTAGAAAATGAGTTATAGGAAAAATGACATACCTTGTTGAATTCTAGCTTATTCTAGAGAGCGACCTTGTAGAGCATGCCCCACACGAAATATTTGTTGAATTGATATGAAATGTTACATAGAATACTATAGAATGTAATCTAACCAACACTTGTTGTCTTACTGAATTTGGATCTGTTATGAATAAGTTATGGCATTTTTACACTAAACACATGTTTTAGACTAGTTTCAGAACTAACCAAAAACCCTATTTTCCACCGAGTGTAAATCCAAAAAAACAATGACCTAGAAGATGGTTTTTTTACCATACATACTTGGATATGTTTCTTCAATGGACTATCAATTTCAGAGTCTGAATCATTATAGAAAAAACTTTATTGTGAAAATGGTGAGATGACCTGTAAATAACATACCTTAGAAAACATCCTCAAAAGGATTTATCACCCTTGAATTCCTGCCTTCTTTTCTTCACCTTCCCTTTGAAATTATGCTTTGATATCATTTGGTTAACTCAATCACCTATAGATATTCAATATGCTCAAGTGTAATTTAAAATGAGAGAGCCTTACCTCTTATTTATGCTCTCCAAATATCTTCCTTAGAAGCATCTTCTAGCCTGTCACTTAACCCATTTCTAGGTCACTTAAACTATTTTCCTCATTTTTAGGGTTAACCACTTTCCATAATTAGAAATTTCTCCATTGCTTTATCATTTAAATATTCCTCCTTGACTTTGTCACCTCACTTTATCATTTAAATAATCTTCTTTGATTTTGTCACTTCACTTTATTATTTAAATAATCCTTCTTAACTTTGTCACTTTACTTTATCATTTAAATAATAATTTCTTCTTTACAAGTTCTTTGACATCTTTGACCTTTTTGGGCTTCAAGCCAACATATGAGGGTCCTCCAATTTCGTAAGGCCGTAACTCTCAAACCGTGAGGCGATATGTGACGTTCCACATACCACCATAGATGGCATGACATGTACTATCCATCTAGAATTGTCTTACCTTCAATTATATCAAAACTCATACCACTATCCATAAAAAAACTTGGGTCCATTACCCAAACTTGGGTTCTCCAACTTCTCATGGCCATACCTCTCTAACTGTGAGGAGTTATGTGATGTTCCACATACCACTGAAAATGGAATGACATGTACTATCCATCTAGAATAGTATTACCTTCAAATATATTAAAATTCACACTATTATACATGAAACAGTCCATTACCCAAACCTTTGTGCTACCAGAATTTTCTATTGGACTTTCTCCAAGGGTTGACATCAATCAGTAAGGGTTGACACCAATGTACAATATCACTCTCCAATGGTTGACATCAATGAAAACCAACAATCCATACCAATTATACATCAACCTAAGCTATTTGTTTGACAATGTTAATTTCATTGTGACATTGAGCTATATTTCTCACATTGTGACTTTGGGTTTTGGACACCAGGTTGCAATGTAGGGTTTTGTATGTCACATTGCATTGTTAGGTATTGTATGCTGAATTGCAATATCAAGATATGTTCCTGAGATTGTGATGTTAGCTTAGCTTCATCACATTACAACACTGGGATATCTTCTTCACATCACATTGTAATATTCGGTTATGTTTCTCACATTGTGAATCTAGGCTATGTTACTAGTATCAATTTTTGTTTAAATCATTAATTTCAAATTTAACTATTCTCTCATAATTATACTATTTTAACCATTGAATTAAATTTATTAAACTTTATTAACTATGGAAATGTATTAATTTATTAAACTTTATTAATTCAAGCACATTATAAATGTATCACAAACTTTAATACATTAATGTATTGAGAGAATCTATTATTGTTATTTTAGTTTAGTTGGATGAGAATATATGAAGCTAATTTGTAATTATTGTTATTTTAATTTTTGGGTAAGAATGCATTATTGGTATTTTAATTTGTTTGGGGCAAAATCAGTTATTATTTTAGTTAGTTTGGATGAGAATTTATGAAGCTAATTTGTAATTATTGTTGTTTTAGTTTTTGGGTGAAAATCTAAAATTGTTATTTTGGTTTGTTTAGAATGAAAATTTATTTAAACTATATCTAATTCACTTTATTTATATTAAAAATTTATAATTAAAATGTTTAAATTTTTTTATTTTAAATATTTCAAAATTTAATCAAAATATTAATTTCAAATTTAACTATACTTTCATAATTATATTTTTAAATTAAATTTATTAACTTTTAATATTGTAAACTGTAATTTTATCTTTAAGTTTATTAACTAAATAAATAATAATAATAATAATAATCTATTTTTAAGGTCACAACCAAGCCAACACACCAAATTGGTGTATGCGACCCCCTTGTTTGTAGGACAAGGGATCCTCCTCCTTGTCTGTGGGACAAGGGACCCCTCTTCGTCCAGCGATTTGATTGGTAAAGTTTACGAAGGTATACATACCCTACCCCCCTCTGGATTTGAACCTTTAACCTCTTAAGAGGAAACAAATATTTTTAACCATTAATTTAAAATATATTTTCAAATATACTAAACCCAATGATATTAAATTTGCATGAATTTGAATTATTTATAATAAATCTAGGTTTATTGAAATTAAAAATTAACTCCTAGAAATTTAAGGACATTTGAAAGATAAATAAGATCTACATTTGAAAGATAAATAAGATCTTGCATTAGTTGAAAACATTTCAACAATATTTTTCAGAATTTGTAACAAATTATCCATTTTTTTTATTTTTGAGAATCGGATGACATCATGTGATTATAATTCATATATATTATTTTTTTGTTGAGATAGATGTATTTGTTTGGAGATATGTGTTTTATTTGAAAACGCTCCATGCTGGTGGATAGCAGGTATAATGCAATTTTTGGGCCTGAGATAGTTTTTACGTTTCACATAGCTTGTTAGCACTTATAGTCCAATTTTTGGGCTTGCGATTGTTTATGAACTTTATTCTGTGAAAGAAAAAAAAAATCCAAACTTTTTAAAGTCCACTAGAAAATCCAAAATGTCTATTATTGTTGGATCAATGAGATGAAGAATATGTACGTGATCGAACCTCTCCACTTGCAACTCTCGTAACAATAATTTTATAAACAATTTGGCATAAGTTTGTCTTCACAATTTTACTTGGATATAAAGAAATACCATTACAGTGATTGGGCAATATTTGCATTTAGGGCGGTCAATATATCTTTGACAGTGAAATTCAAGTTAAACTGTTTAGTAAAACAGTGAAATTCAAATTAAATTGTTTAGTAAATGTCTTTTCCAAGCAATTACTATAATATTAATTGATTAAATTGAGCTTGGGCAGAGACAATAGCCACATATTGGACTGGTAAACTATTGTCTTTTATTGCAAGTTTAATTAAGAAAGAAAAAACAACATTACATAGTCTCAAGATGAAAAGAAAAACGAGCATTACATAGTAGAACGAACCTTAGGCCATCACAGATTTGACAACAGAAAAAACAAAGAAGAGTGGAGATAAAATCTGCAAGAATTATCTAGAAAGATTCCAACTTAAAGACATTATCAAAGCTTCCAAATGCTATACCCACATGTCCCATTCTGAAATTAATAAAGAATTTTCAAATCAAATTAATACAACAAAGATCCTATTTGACATCTAGATTGAAGTTGATAAATGCAATCAACCTGTATTGCTCACTGTCGATAATTTTTTTTTTTTTTTAATATATATTTTTTATGTTTTTAATACTTTATTAATAGAATATTATTGATTTAATAAACGATCATATTTGATTTAATACTTAAAAAAATATTAATAAATGATCATATGATTAAACCTTAATAAAGTATCATTAGATCATATTATCTTTCAATCTTTTGACAAGATCGTTTATCAATTACTTTCACTAATATCAACTACTTTTATTAATGTTGTTTTTATAATAATAATAATATAGTTTTGATTTCATTATATTGTATTAATTCTTATACGGAAGAAGAAGAGAAAAAAAAAAAAAAACCTATTTTTATTTAAACTTATAGATTTGAAAAATGATACTATAAAAGTATCAATGCTAATGCTTAATGTGAATGTATTAATGTTAATGGATTAATGTTAATGGGGATTCATTTGATTCATGGTGTAGCATGAATATTAATTATGGAGGATGGAGAGATATCAGAGGGCGGGGTTCTACGGTTCTCTGGCTCCTGGGGCTTGTGGCCCGCACCCTGCGGTCACGAGCTACCCTCTTACCTGACCACAAATCCTTTTACCCTGTGGTCACAAGAAACCCTCCGACAAGACCGTGGGCACGACCCCACATTTCTAAGATAAACCTTCTCATAAAACTTGACGACTCCTTCACTTTTGCCTCATACGCCAAAGGTTCTTTGAGCAGCTTGTGAACAGTATAGGAGCGAAGAAGCGACTAGCCTGTATTTAGGGAATGGCGATTAAATGGCCACCTAAAAAGACAAAGTGGATTACTCACCAGATATAGGAGAGTTGCTTCCCTGGGTGGGGACAACTGGTAGCCCACCAACCTCTTCCCAACTACAACTATCCACATCGATCCCACTGGGATCCCTACCGACTTCTTCACCTCCTCTAGTCCCCCAAATTGACTTCTCGTTGCAACTCTCCAAGGTAACAAGATTTTTTCCTATACAACTCTCGGGTTCCTCCTCTTGGCTCAGACAAGATATTTGGGACATCAACCTCTCGGCCTCGACGACCCCCTTCTTCTTAGGCTTCGACAATACCTCGATCCTCAATAGTGCACTAATCCCTTAGGATTTTGAGGCTCCCCTCTCTCTGACTTGTTGTGACTTCTTATCTTTGTTACCCCTAGTGGTTGTATCCTGGACTTTCTTGAAACCCACAGTAAACCCGACTTCCATTCAAGGGTAGGGGGAACTTGGGGTACACACCGAGACTCTATAGGAAGCGCTCTTCAAAGATCTGAGCTTAGGGGTCACACAAGCTCTAGATCATAGCCATGATTTATCCATAGAATGCTACTTTCCTTTTGAAGTAAAATATTTCTCCCTAGGTCATGCACCTCCAGAGTTAGAGCGAGGGTTTGTCACCACAAATATTTATCCCTTCAACCTCAAGGGTTGGGACCTCAGCCAAAGCGGGGCTCCAGGATTTCATGCTCCCTATGATACAGACCAGATTCTCAAGGCACTACAGGTAAAAGAAGGAGGAAGCAGAACAAATGTCTAGGGTCATCCAAGGCAGACCCAAACTTCATCCTTGGTGATGACCTTTCGATAGCATGGGTCTCTGCAATGGTAGAAAAAACACTAGTTGGGAAATCCTATGGCAGACAATTCAACAAAAAAATTCTGCAAGCCTGAGACACTTTAAATTGGGGCACAAACTCATCAAACTCTCCCAGTATCTTCCGCCTCTTCAGAGGTTGGTTTATGATTGCAGAACCCTCTCAGGCCATGGCCACACTCCAAAATAGTTGGGGTGATTGATTCTTCCCCGATTCTTATGAAGCTCTGGAACCCCACTTTCGACGCTGCCAGTGAGCATCTGGATTCTATCCCGATTTGGGTCTGTATACCAGGACTACCTCCGCATATCTAGTCATAAATTTGCTTTAAATAAATTGGGATTTTTGTTAGGGAAATACATAACAGCAGACATGGGATTTCTAGTCTCGGGAGAAATACATGTAGCATGAATTCTAGTCACTCTTAATATCAAGGAAGGGTTAAGGGAATTCCTCAATCTCACTGACCTGGGGAGTACAAGAGTTCAAATACTATACTATGAAGGTGTGCCCTTCCGTTGTAGGAGATTCCATGAATACGACCACATGGCTAAGGATTGTCTAAAATCCCTTCGGAGGTGTTCTGGACACTCTACACATGAAGCCAGGCGTCAAGACCAGGAGCACCAAGCTACAGTCGAGGGGAACTCCTTCTTATGAGTATCAAATTAAGTGGGGACACCTTATCCCACCCCAACATATCTACACGACTCCACAACAATTGATCAGTCGAAGCCAACCATGGATGCTTTGGCACTCGTTCCAACATCTGGCGACGAGGCACACCCTGATCGCAGCTCAAAGGCAACTCCTCAAGACTTTATTAACAACTTATTGGGTATGAAAATCTCTCTCCCCCGCCCTTTAAATGGTATGATAAATGATTTCAATTTTATTTTGAAAGACTAAATCCCCCCCC
>JASDQU010735954.1:22958-36055 GCA_032191745.1 Picea mariana | reverse complement strand
TATGGGGCCTCACTCGGGGACTACAGATAGCCTTCAAAAATAATTTCCCCAAGTTAATAGTGGAGGGAGATTCCCACATCATCATCAGTTTACTGTGCAAAATTCTCAATGGAGTCAACCCAGAAAGGATTTCACCTAGCTGGCGTCTCCTACATGGATTACAGCGCATCACCACCTCCTTGCGACCAGACTTGGCCATCGTCCCCAACCATGTCCGAAGAACAGCAAATCAAGTGGCGGATGCTTTAGCCAATATAGGCATCAACAGGCGCGAGTCGGATTTCATTTGCAACCAGGCTCTGGAACCTGATCACCCCATTCTGCAGCAGTTCATCTGCAAAGCCAGACTGGTGGATACCTCCCTGGATGGGGTGTTAATGGAATACACGAGGCAAAAGGAGGACCGCGGAGAGCGCCAGCAGGGCATGGAGCCATGTGAAGGGCTTGTGCCCTCACCCGCCACCCTCCTGTGAATTAATTCCCTTTCATGTCATACGCTCGGGCATTTACGACTCCTCCCTCCGTCGCGTTGATAATGCAGAGGCTCATGGTTATGGCTCTTTGTGTAGAGCGATGTTTGAATTGGAGGCCGAAGGAACATCCTCACCCGAGAATTTCATGGGCTAGAGCAAGCAGACACCAGGCTATCCATCCCCATTTCTGGCTTTTGACACGTTACAACAGCTCCACCATGCCGAAGCACAAAAAGAGACTGAGAGGGAAGCCTCGACGAGGCTCTCCTTGGAGGCCCCGTCGGCCTTTGGCCATTCCCGCTGCGCAACCTTCCGTGGACGCTCCCACCCACCATCGTGAACTTGTTCCTCACCCCCTCAGCTCGGCACTGCACGTAATTCAATCTTTGTCAATGGTTGCACTATCGCACCCTAATCCCCCAGTCCCGCCCGGTCCCTCTGCCACACAGAACCCTCCTCTTTCGAGCGACCAACCACACCAGGCACACTCCTCGGAGGACGACATCCAGGGTGAGAGACTCATAGACAAACTGGCCATTCTTCAAGGCTTAGTTTTCGATCTTCGTCGGGGAGTGGAGGATTTACAGTTCCGATTAGAACTAAACAATGAACAGATAGGACTATTCCTCCAGCTTCTAACCTCTCTGCAGGCGACTATCCACAAAGACACGAAAGCAGCGACCTCGATGCCCGAAGCTACTGTTGATACTGGAGGCATCAAAGCGAATAACGGAAAGGAATACGGCTCACCCTCCTGCAGCAATGCTGCTATGCAGCAATCCGGAGATGTGCAAGGGGAGAAAAATCAGAGCAGTGGGACAGCGCCTATGCCTCAGCCACAGGACATGAAGACAAGAAGTCAGTGCCTCGATGCTACTCCAAAGGACGAAGTGCAATGGGGCGAGGGCACAACAATCATTGAAGAGGAGCCTCTAGGGTCCGAGAGCCTCCAGGGCACCTGGCCAAGCTACATGGATACCATCTAGTTTATGTGTCTTTTTTCCTTATTGCTATTATAGTTCAGACTTTATGCTCAGTATACCATATCAAATTTTTGTGAACTAATTGGTTGAATGGGTTGGTTTCCCCTTTGTTGGGGCAGCCCATCAGCCTAACCAGACCTTGACTATAACTGGATTCTATCTTTTTGCCTTTGGCAGGTTTTTTAATATATTTTATACTTCTTATCTAAAAAAAAAAAGAAATTACTACTTCTCTTTGCAAAAGAAAAAACACTACTTCACCTCCAAATCTTTGGGGATTCAATGATCGTCATAAATTTGGCAATAAATCTATAGCGATGTCACAACATTTTTATCCTCCCTATTCTGGAGGACATCCCTCGCTTGATGGAAGAATTTGACACAATGACTATATCCCATGTCTATAGGAACATGAACATGTCATCTGAAAATAGGGGGATGACTTGTTATGCTATGCAAGCACCCTCTACTTCATTAAAATAAACTTTTCAGGACCTTGCTCAATGTCTTAGTTATGCAAGATAAATTATGTGCCAAGTTTATGCATCTTCTTGTAAATGTTCATGTCTGAGGAAATTTTTCTTTTAAAACGGTTAAATATGTGTTTTAAATAAATACACAACAAACATAACTTGCAGCAAATAACCCATCAAACTCACAACAATAACAAGATGATAAAGGAGTTCACCCCCAACTGAGCTACATCTTCTTGAGCCTCCTTCAATGGACTAGGCTCTATGGGATTAGTTTGTCAAAGATTCTTTTACAAGATGCTTCTCAACTCTAATGGAAAAACTGAATATACCATTGGGTTCATAATACATAAAAACCCCAAAATGGACTAATAGAACTCTGAAAACGGACAATGGCTCATCCGGGCATGACCTCTTTTACATGTGGCCTTGAGCTTCCCTGAGCTTCCTTGTGGAAAAGAAACCTTTAAAAGTCCTCAAATGCCTCTGAAACCTATCCCAATGTGTTCATAGCATAACAATTAGCCAAAAATGACTATCCAATCACAGAAAACAGACTTGGGCTCATCTGAGCATGACCTCAATCAATGAGGGTTTCAAGCTCCCTAGACCTCTCTGAAACTTCAATGGTGAAAAACCCGCAAAATAAGTCTTCAAATGCCTTTGAAAGCAGTGCCAATGGATTCAAAACGTCCAAAAACCCCTAGCTGGTCTTTTTCGGCACCTCATTTGGCCAAAAAATGAAGAAGTTAGGCCTCCTGCCATTTTCCTCCTTCAAGCTTGTTGTCCCTGGTTCGCCAAAACGCACCTCTGTACATCCAACCTAGCTCACGTGCTCAATCTAGTGCTAAAACCTAGCACCGGTGCACAACCGCATAACTATGTGAATTGTAGGATGGTTAATGGAACTAAAGCCCCCAACCGCCAAACCGTTGGGCATATGGGTCCATGTGACCGCGCACTCAAACAAAAAGGGCCAAGGTTTAAACTCTTATGAAAATGTGCCAAGTATCGGGTGAATGGTTGGGCTAACCATTTAAAAATGCACACATTTTATATGGTGGTCACATGGTAGTGTGTGCGACCGGGGGCTGGGGCTAAGCCCCAGCCCGGATGCGCCCAAACCATACACATATTCAAACTCAAATATTTTTGAAAACATATACTTGTAAGAACCATATGGTAGGCGCGTCGGTGGGGCGGCCTTTTCCAAATATTTTTCATGGTGGGGAGGTCCAAGGTTCGATCCCCATGGACTCCACATAAATTTTAAACAACCAAAATAGGGTGCCACATGGCAGCCCATGCCTGGGCCACATGGCACCAAACCATTCACCACGATAATGCCACGTTTCCACCAATGATTCATCCAAAATCTGCCAATCAATGATTGCAACATCATCAACTGCGACCTCAGTGTAAGGACGTGCCATGTCAGTTGTACAACCTCTGCCACGTCAGTTGTACGGACTATACAGTCAGCATTTTTTTTTACCTATTTGGCAAATCGAACAGATCGTGATATCTCACTCATCCGACGTTCGTTTGAACCCGTTTGAGTTGCATTGGGTTCATGGAAATGAGGGCTATGGACCCATTCATTTTGAGGCAATTCCGAGAAATTTGATTTTTGAGCAAAATTTTGTCCCCTGGTCCAGATTTTGATCACACCTTCCCATTGAAAGGCTTTTGGACCCACAAAAGCTTATGATTATCTACCCGAGCTTCAATACTCTTTTGCTTCCAAGTTCTATCAACTAATTCTACTTGAAAAGTCTTTTTGACAATCACCTGGATACCTTGACATGCCTTACACTGCAATTGGCTATGTCCCTCAACCACTGTTCTCTGGCTGCTGCTAACCCACTGTTTTCTTTGTGCTTGGAAGACTACCAGCCTTCCCACTGAGAATCAATTCCCTCTTGTGAACTCTTTGACGTCAAAACAATTCCCTCTCCAATGGCTGCAAAAACTTTCCTGCGACATCTTGTCACAAACCAAGAAAACCATCAATCTTAAAAACAAATTTATACAAGACTGAAAATGATGCCAACAAAGTCTTTTTTCTCTTCAAGCAATCGGTTTCATCTTGTACTTCGTCAAAGCACATGGCATTTTCCTGGATCTTGGTGTACTCAAAATTGACTTACAATCCAACAAACACCATCGACTAAACATAACTCGAAAAAAATGATCGACACAAGATAGTCATCAAGACAACATCGACACAAGTCAAGACTCATTTGAAACATATCAACCTTCCCAAAATGACAAGTCGACATTCATGATACACAATCATGTTACAATCATGAGTCATTCATGATGAACTATCACCAGGTTCACTGTTTACACACACACAAAAGCACATGTATGTGCATAGCTCTTCAACTCTCCTTCAAGTACAAACATAAGTACATAAAACCGAAACATGTGGGTACATAAGAGATGAATATGAAAAATATATATGGTTGTAACAAGTGAGCATCATACCCCTCTTTTACATCCTCCTAGTGAAGTTGTGCAACAAACAAGAATGCCTTCAAACGAATTGCATTCACATGCAACTTGCATCATACAAGTTGTGATAAACTGTTCCAACTTGTCATGCTTTCAACATAAATGCATACATAAGGCTGAAATGTGCATCTACAATAGAAAAATGCAAGCCTTACTTGCTCAAGAAATTCAACCATTTCTTACCAAGCCAACTGAATGGTGAATTTTTTTGCTAAAAATCGTCCTCTTGTGAATCTTCTTGACTCACATCAATGATGGAATCTCCTCTTCCATTCTTGCCAATTTCTTTATCCATCTTCTTCTTGTGCTGTGGATGTGGTTGGATGCAATGTCCAACATTGGTCAATGAGATGACCCCTCTTCTGACATTGAGTGCAAATCTTTTGCATCCTCTTTTCAAGTTGTCTTTTCTTGGAAAGTTTCCTGAAAGTGGTTAATCTTTTCCAACATTTTGAAACATGATGGTTATATAAACCACAATATGTACATGGATTTTGTTTTCCATTTTTACATGCAAATTTATCATGCTTAACATAATCAAAAGCAACTGAATGATAGACAGAATTATACCTTGAACATTCACCTTTATCGCCTTCTTGAGGAGGTGAATTTGAAGAGTTACAAGCTCTCCTTTGAAGACCAACAACAATGTTCTTTTCCTCATCGTTGTCACAACTCTTTTGTTTCACACGTTTGTATTCATCTTGAACACGCTCTTTGCATGCTTGAGGGATTGAACTTGAAACAAAATTTGTTCTTGGAACTTTTTCCCTTGTCTCCTCAACTTTGGAATTTACTCCATCTCTTTGTTCATATCCAAGACCACAATATTTGGGCCTCTCTTCAATAACAATAGGTTCAACAATGCCTTGTGCATGCTTGCCTAACCCTCTACCTTCATAGCCCATTTTTAACAATAACTTGGACCCTATTCCTCTAGTGTGATTTTCAAAAACACCAAAGCATTCATCTTGAGAGGAATTTGAAGATAAACTAACATTACATAGCTCATGTTCATGCATGTACTTGATAAGGGTTTCATTTGCCTCATGGAGTTGAGTCTCCATCTCATGCAACTTTTCAAGAAGATGGTGCTTCTCCTCCTTCATGGCCATCAACTGCTCTTGAAGGACAATGCTCTCTTCTCTATCTTCCCACAAATCTTGTACCATATCTCTCATGGTTACAAACTCCTTCAACATCTCTTTGTCAAATAACTTGGATAATGAAGATGTATGAGAACTATCAATGTTTGAAGCTTCCTCCATCCTTGCAAGATATCACTTCAATACAAAACTTGCACAATAATACCAACAGCTAAATCTCTAGCTATCAATGGCAATCACATGAGAAAAACAAACTATGCTCTGATACCACCTGATATGAAAATAGGGGGCTAACTTGTTATGATATGCAAGCACCCTCTACTTCATTAAAATAAACTTTTCAGGACCTTGCTCAATGTCTTAGTTATGCAAGATAAATTATGTGCCAAATTTATGCATCTTCTTGTAAATGTTCATGTGTGAGGAAATTTTTCTTTTAAAATGGTTAAATATGTGTTTTAAATAAATAAACAGCAAACATAACTTGCAGCAAATAAACCATCAAACTCACAACAATAACAAGATGATAAAGGAGTTCACCCCCAACTAGGCTACATCTCCTTGAGCCTCCTTCAATGGACTAGGCTCTCTGGGATTAGTTTGTCAAAGATTCTTTTACAAGTTTCTGCTCAAATCCAATGGAAAAACTAACTGTACCAGTGGGTTCATAATACATAAAAACCCCATAAATGACTAATAGAACTCTGAAAACAGACCATGGCTCATCCGGGCATGACCTCTTCTACATGTGGCCTTGAGCTTCCCTGAGCTTCCTTGTGGACAAAACATCTGTAAAAGTCCTCAAGTTCCTATGAAACCTATCCCAATGTGTTTAGAGCATAACAATTAGCCAGAAATGACTATTCAGTCACAGAAAACAGACTTGGGCTCATCTGAGCATGACCTCAATCAATGAGGGCTTCAAGCTCCCTAGAGCTCTTTGAAACTTCAATGGTGAAAAACCTGCAAAAGATGTCTTCAAATGCCTTTGAAAGCAATGCCAATGGATTCAAAACATCCAAAAACCCCTAACTGGGCTTTTTCGGCACCTCATTTGGCCAAAAAATGAAGAAGTTAGGCCTCCTGCCATTTTCCTCCTTCAAGCTTATTGTCTCTGGTTCGCCAAAACGCACCTCTGTACATCCAACCTAGCTCACGTGCTCAATATCGTGCTAAAACCTAGCACCGGTGCACAACCGCATAACCATGAGAACTGTAGGATGATTAACGGAACTAAAGCCCCCAACCACCAAACCGTTGGGCATATGGGTCCATGTGATCGCGCGCTCAAACAAAAAGGGCCAAGGTTTAAACTCTTATGGAAATGCGCCAAGTGTCGAGAAAATGGTTGGGCTAACCATTTAAAAATGTGCGCATTTTATATGGTGGTCACATGGTAGTGTGTGCGACCGGGGGCTGGGGCTAAGCCCCAGCCCGGACGCGCCCAAACCATACACATATTCAAACTCAAATACTTTTGAAAACATATAGTTGTAAGAACCATATGGTAGGCGTGCCGGTGAGGCGGCCTTTGCCAAAGATTTTCCACAGTGGGGAGGCCCGGGGTTCGATCCCGACGGACTCCATATAAATTTTAAACAACCAAAACAGGGTGCCACATGGCAGCCCATGCCTGGGCCACGTGGCACCAAACCATTCTCCACGATAATGCCACGTGTCCACCAATGATTAGCCCAAAATATGCCAATCAATGATTGCCACATCATCAACTGCCACCTCCGCGTATGGATGTGCCAGGTCAATTGTACGGCCTCTACCATGTCAGCTATACAGACTGTATAGACAACAATTTTTTTTTGCCTATTTGTCGAATCGAACAGATCACGATATCTCACTCAATCAATGTGTGTTTGAACCCGTTCGAGTTGCGTTCGGTTTGTGGTGACGAGGGCTACGTACCCATTCGTTTTGAGGCAATTCCGAGAACTTTGAGTTTTGAGCAAAATTTTGTCCCCTGGTCCAGATTCTGATCAACATGGTAGCAAACACAATCTCAAAAGTAGGTCTACCCCTTGCTATGGGCCAATGACACATCACAAAATACAGGGAAGGAGAGACTTAAGCATATTAACACCGTCGTTTTATAGACACAATAGATCAACAACATGAATGATATTTTATACCACTCTTAAAGTAGAATTTTGGATGAAAAGTTTTATGTACCCACAGATTCAACCTCACCACTTGTTTTTCAGAAAGAAATAATCACAACATATACAACAACTTACTTTTTCAAAAATCACTCAGTTGGAACAAAACATAATTTTGTTTTTTACAGAATATTTATACTCAAACACCTTGTTCTTGGTGATGTAATTTTTTGGTCTGTAGGCTCTTAGAAAGCTTATTTTCAAGGCTTCCCTTCTCGTCAAAGGTTCATGGACATATTTCTTCTTTGGGTACACATATTACACCCATGAGGTGTTGTGCTCCTAGAAGCACCTACAAAATATAATTTTATCTCTACAGATGAATAAAATTACGCTTTTTTCCATGGAAAAAATGGCTTAATGCTAATGGGAAAGTGTTAAAAACATTAATAAAGTATTCAGTTGGAACAAAACATAATTTTGTTTTTTACAGAATATTTATACTCAAACACCTTGTTCTTGGTGATGTAATTTTTTGGTCTGTAGGCTCTTAGAAAGCTTATTTTCAAGGCTTCCCTTCTCGTCAAAGGTTCATGGACATATTTCTTCTTTGGGTACACATATTACACCCATGAGGTGTTGTGCTCCTAGAAGCACCTACAAAATATAATTTTATCTCTACAGATGAATAAAATTACGCTTTTTTCCATGGAAAAAATGGCTTAATGCTAATGGGAAAGTGTTAAAAACATTAATAAAGTATTAAATCAATAATAAAGTACTAATAAAATAAAATTTATTAATGTTTTTAATACTTTGTTAATATTTTTTATCTTTATTAATAGAGTATCATTGATTTGATACTTTTAAAAAGTATTAAAACATTAATAAATGATCATTGGATCATAAATGATTAAGCCTTAATAAAGTATCATTGAATCATATTTTTCACCTTTCAAATTATTGATAATTTTTTATTAATTTATCAATTACTTTTACTAATATCAACTATTTTTACTAATGTGTTTTTCATAAAAAAAAAATTAATAATAATAATCATGATAATAATAATAATAATATCAATTATTTTTACTAATATGTTTTTCATAAAATAATAATAATAATAATAATATAGTTTGTATTTCATTATATTTTGTTAATTCATATAAGTAAAAAAATATATTTTTGTTTAAACTTATAAATTTGAAAAAAAATACTATATAAATAAACATTATATAAATATTTTTAATTATGAAATATTGAAATTTATATGATAAACATAAAAATATTGAAATTGATAAAAAAAAAAACTTTCATCATCTATTATTTTAAACAAAATTTAAATAAACTTTGGTCATCTATTTTAAACATTTTAAAATAACATTCAAATAACAAACATTATATAAATATAATAAACATTTATTTTTTTAAAATAACATTATATAAATAATAAATAATAAAATATTAAAATATATATAATATATATTTTTATTTTATAAAAATTACAGTGTTAAAATCTTAGATAAAAAAAAAACATATAAATGTATTTAATGTGTGATTTTAAAACTCATAAATAAAAATAAAATACCGAACTGTGTGACCTTGAGAGAAAAATTTAAAACTAAAACATGGGATTGGGAACCCAAAAAATGGAGACATGATTGCCAAAAAAAATTCCAACATGTCATTCTCACGTATTCAAGCCCCCCAGATGATTGATGAGGAAAATGCTCATGAACTTTACAATATAGTCACAGTCACGATTGAAGAGTTAAAATCTATGTTGTTTCACTTCAAAAAGAAAAAAAGCATGGGCTTGGATGGTTAGACCGCGGAATTCTTTATCTCCTTCTTTGACTTGGTTGGGGAAGATTTATTATCAATGGTAGAAGACTCAAGAAGGCGTGGAGTTATCGTTGGAGGATTAAATGCTACATTTTTTACCCTGAATCCTAAGGCGAACAAAGCGTAAACCTTTGAAGATTACCGCCCTATCTCTTTTTGCAACTTAGTTTATAAGATCATCTCTAAAATAATCGCTAACAGATTGAAATGAGTTCTCTCAGGATACATTTCCACTGAACAATTGGGTTTTCTCAAGGGAAGACGTATTCAAGATGTCATAGGCATAGCCCATGAGTGTCTCCACAGTATAAAAAAAATAAAAATTGAAATCTTTGGTGCTTAAACTAGATCTAAGGAAAGCATATGACTGCCTTAATTGGGACTTTCTTAAGCTTATTCTCCATAAAATTGGTTTGGGGCTTGAGATGATTAAATGGATAATGTCATGTGTCACCTCTGCCTCCTTTGCAGTACTTGTCAATGGGGAGGCTTCAGATTTTTTCAAAAGTGGAAGAGGACTCAGGCAGGGCTGCCCGCTTTCTTCGCTTCTCTTCATCCTTGCAATGGAAGGACTTAGCTTAATGTTGAAACACAGTTTTGAAGAAGGTCGGATCTCAGGGATCAAAGTGTCCAAATTCACAAGAATTCTCCACCTACGTTTTGTGGATGATGTTCTTATAATGTCAAAGGCGAACATCACGGAATGGAAAGTGATTGCTCGTCTTATAAATAGTTTCTGCAGAGCTTCTTGGATGACTGTGAATCAACAAAAATCTTCTATTCACTGTGAAGGTATCTCGGATAATGAACTAAACTCCTTCAAATCTATTTTTCCTTACACTTTCAGCGAACTATCTGCAGGCTTCCGGTACCTTGGTTATGTATTGAATACAAGCTCTTTTCGTGCTGCAGACTAGGAATGGATGGTGGTCAGGGTATCAAAGAAAATCAATCATTCGGGAACAAGATGGATTTCACTGGGGAGGAGATTCATTTTGTTAAAATCAGTTTTGGAAGGACAAAATGTCTATTGGATGACCATGGAATCCATTCCTCGTATGATTTTAAATAAAATTAGAAAACTAATGTTTAAGCTTTTGTGGACAAGAAATTTGGAGACTCAAAAGTACCATCTATGCAGATGGGAGGTCTTATCCAGACCAAAAAAGTTTGGGGGATGGGGGTTTCGCAACCTTCCTCTCTTCAATCTGGGATTGAACGCAACTACTTTATGGAGGGTTATAAATCAACCCAGCATCTGGAAGAATGTTATCAAAGAGAAGTATTTACACAACACCTCCTTTATCAAGTGGATTAGACATTACTCCCACCAAAACCCTACTGCTTCTAAAATATGGACTAGTTTAAGAAGAGCACTTCCTGTCATTAATAATTGGCTTAGCTAGCTGCCTGGTTCGGGTTCACAAGTGAATTTGGGTAGAGATAAGATTATGGATCTAGGGGACAGTGCCATCCTCTTAGAGGGAATCTTAACCAATCTAAAAGAAAGGGGAGTGTCTACGTTGGCACAAGCAACAACAAACTTGAATTTGTTAACCGACGTTGAATAGTGGAAGAGAAGTGATGATTTGGGTTTGAGGGGCGCTCAGGCAAAAGAGTGGAAGTTATTTACTAGTGGTCTTAGTCAAGCAGGGATCACGCTACAAGTATATGTAGAAGACAACCTCATCTCGAGTGGTGGAGACTCCTCAAGCAAGTTATCGGTTAAGAATTGCTATCATGAATTAATTTCTATCCAATCTTTTTCGGTTTTGATAGGGTGAAAGACTAAACTGTGGAGGTGGCGTATTCAGCTAAAGATTATTCTATTTTTCTGGCTAGTGACAAAAAACTATATTCTTACTTGGGATGCATTAAAAAAAGCGGATGGTCGGGTTTGGGGTTATTCCATCTATGCAGAGTGGATGACGAAGACATTGAACACCTGTTTATATGATGCTAGTTTACAAAGATAGTCTGGGGTACTTTCCTTTCTACACTAAATCTCCATTTGGAATGGTCTGGTCGTACTTTTTGCGATGCGATGGAGAAATGGTTACAACACAAAGCTGTGCCCAAAAAACTCTTGGTTCTGATTTGTTGGTTCCTGTGGCTGGAACGTATCAATACTCTGTTAGAAGGGATTAACCCCTCTACCTGCAAAGTTATCCACAATCCATTAACTAGTCTCTTTTTCAATCCTGCAAAAATTAAGCAGATTACTTTAAGATCAAGTCCGATTGAACGGATTAATGGCTTTACGATTTCCTTCTTTGATGGAGCGTCCATAAATGAGGGAACAATTTGTGGGGCAAGGGGATCCATGAAAAGAGTCTGTGATCCAGACATAAGATGGTTTTTCAATTGTGGATCTGGAACTAATACAAAGGCAGATCTAGTTGGTGTGTGAGATTCTCTTTTTCTGGAAAATCTCTTAGATATTCGTCAGCTGCAGATGATGGGGGATTCCAAGGTTGTTATCGAGTGGATGTAGAGAAAGGGAAATCTAATAGCTACCAGAATTGAAGGCTGGAAACGCAGAGTCTGGACCTTGGAGAAACATTTCCAAAAAGTCCTTTTCCAGTATATATTTAGAGAATCGAATGTAGAGGCAGATTCTTTGTCAAAAAAAGCACTAGTTTCTCCTAAAGGGAGTCTGTTTTATTGCACTTGGGATGGTGAAAGACAAGGTCCCCTAATTACTCTTAAAATTTTCTAAATCTTTGAGAATGTTCCTCCGCTGGAATGACCGTTCTTTTTTTCTCTTTTTTTGAGTGATAGTTTCCTATATCGCAGTTTGGAACCAGTTATTTTCCCATTGACTTATGCTTCACTTTCGTATTTGGGTGGCATTATTTCTCATCATGGAATGATGGGACAGACACTGGTCAATTGTGTAGTTTTCTCTTTTTATTATAGTGTGTTGGGAATGAATCTGGACAATGCTTACATGAGTGATCTCTTCTGTCGAAGTTGGCGTCTTTGTACTGTTAAAAAAATTATTATTAGTTAATGATAATTTGAACTATTTTTTCTCTGTAGAAAAAGCTTTAAATTTGAATAATGTCCTCCCTCTAAAATTTAAACTTAAGCGGAAGATTCATATTGAAATCTTTAAATAATAAAAAAATGCATCAGCATTAATCTATTTCACTTGTCATTTTAAAACTAAAACATGAAAGATGAAATAAAAAAACCAAAACACTGTGTGAAAGTGGGAACATAAAAAAACATGAAAACCAAATGCCAAAACAAATTCCACATTTCACTCTCGCATATTCCAGCTTTAAATGCGAATAATACCCTTTGTATAAAAAATATTTTGTATCTCTATTTTTTTTTTAAATTACACTTATTGTGATAGTTCCACTTACCCAACCCATCCCACTCACCACCATTTAAGCCAGTAAAAAAATCTAAATAAAAAAATTTAAATAATCTAAATACAGTAAAAATAAAAATAAATAAATAAAAAAACATAAATACAGTAAAAAAAATTAAATCACATAAAAACCAAAGAAAGATAAAAGAACCTAAACACAATAAAATATTTAACTCATCTTAATCATTAATGATGAACCAACATATT
>JASDQU010735952.1:180880-196848 GCA_032191745.1 Picea mariana | reverse complement strand
AAAGATGTCACAATCTTAAAAGTCTAATGGATGACAAAACCTAATAATGAAATATAAGGATGATTAATGCGGATTGTTATTAATATTTCTATAAAATACAATATAATATAATAGAAAAGACCTTGTAAAAACAATATAATTTGAGAGATTAAATGTAACTTTGCACATAATGATAAGCCAACCAATAAACCAATCTCAAGGAAATATAAGGATGGTTAATATGTATTGTCATTGTTATTCCTCCAAAATGAAACTCAATAAGAAAGACCTTGTAAAAACAATATAAATAGAGAGAGTAGATATGACTTTTCACATAATGATAAGTCAACCAATAAGCCAATATCAAGGAAATATAAGGATGATTAATGTGCATTGTCATTGTTATTCCTACAAAATGAATAAGAAAGACGTTGTAAAAACAATATAAATAGAGAGAGTAAATGTGACTTTGTACATAATGATAAGTCAACCAATAAGCTAATGTCAAGGAAATATAAGGATTGTTAATGTGCATTGTCATTGTTATTCATACAAAACTCAACCCAATAGGAAATACCATGTAAAAACAATATAAATAGAGAGAGTAAATGTGACTTTGCACATATTGATAAGCTAACCAATAAGCCAATGTCAAGGAAATATAAGGATGATTAATGTGCATTGTCAATGCTATTCCTACAAAATGCAATGCAATAGGAAAGACCTTGTAACAACAATATAAATAGAGAGAGTGAATGCGACTTTGCACATATTGATAAGCCAACCAATAAGTCAATGTCAAGGAAATATAATGATGGTTAATTTGCATTGCCGTTGTTATTCCTACAAAATGCAACTCAATAGGAAAGACCTTGTAAAAACAATATAAATAAAGAGAGTAAATGTGACTTTGCACATAAGGATAAATCAATCAATAAACCATTGTCAAAAATCGTGGATAGATGTAAGGAAAAGTATAAGACAAAACAATTGAATAAGAAAATACCCATAAATACAAAAAAAACAGATACAAATAAATTGCTATAACCTAAGATGAAAAGTAAGATAATGAAACATCAAACAACAACAATCAATTTTTACAAAACCAATATAGCACAATAAAAGCACAAAAGTAAACTAAGAAAAAAAATATATGCAAACAATTTTTTACAAAACCAATACAGCACAAAGATAAACTAAGAAAAAAATAGATGCAAACATTGTTGAGACTTTTACCATTATGAGACCTCATGATACTATCCATATAAATTATACTAGAATGCCACATACTATCCATACCAATTATATTAAAAAGCCACATACCAATTATATTCGATATATGGGAGATGATGCCCTATTTGTGTATCCTTATCAAATACATGAACGTAATGAAAACCTAAAAGTATAAGGTTTCTCCATTGAATAAACAAACCAATAAGGGTAACCAATAACGATGACTCGTATAGTCATATAATAAGAGACCTATCAAATTCATAAACAAAACAATAAGGATAACCAATAAGGATGACTCGTATAGTCATATAATAAGAGACCTATCAAATTCATAGAAAAGGTAAATTTCAAATTTTATGAAAAAAAAAAATACATTAGTGAAATATTCACATTAATATTAATTTAGAAAATTTAATATACGTTGTTACATACTATAACATCGTATTCAACCAGTTTTTAGTTCATTAAAAGTGTTCATTTTATTTTATTATAAATCTTATTTTCTTACATAGAAATCTATATGGGATATGTATATTATAAGAGTCTAAAAAATCCAACTCGATGCACTTTAAAATATTTTAAAATAGGACAATATAATGTAGATCTAAGTCTTTTATAACATCTTAAAAGAGAAAATTATTGCTTCCTAAAATATGTTGTGAAGAACATTATAGTGCAAATGCAATACGAGATTTTGAGTGAGTTAAGTCTCCAAAAATGTTGCGAGATATCTTTAACCAAAAAAAAATTGGAATGATTTTTTTTTTAACAAATGGTATTAACTTTGAATGTTATAATGTTTGTAAAAACATCTGTAGAAAAAGCCATGATTTAATCTATGATAAAATATCGAGAAACATTTACATAATGAACTCAATTCAAAATGTGTCTTTATGCATGAAAAAAATAGTGTTTTTTTAAGAAATTATTGAGGCTTAATGTTATTGGGGGGTTCTTATACATGTACCGAGTATTCATTTCCCTACAGTTCATTTTAGTGAAATATGTGTTGTACAGAGTGCTCTAAAGTGAAATATGTGTTGTACAGAGTGCTCTAATTTGTTAAAGAACTTTGAATATCCTAGGCATTTTTTATATGAAACAAGAGGTCATACCTACCAAGAAAGACATTTCATGAGCAGTGCCCCTCATTTGAGAGTGATTTCCCAGATCTCCAGCTACACTCATTGATAGTTAGTTGCATAATTTTAGCCCTTAATCTATGTGCATTTGCATCGTTTAACATTTATTTCTTTCAACCTTCAACTTGCATTCATATACTTTGGTATTTCTTTGAGTCTTAGAATACATGCAATTCATTAATCGATTAGTTATAAACTTATTGCAAAACTATAAGAAGGCTAAGTAAATAAAGTGATGGAACAACATTCCATTATCCCAGAGGTGCAGAGTTATAAATTTACTCTGTTGTAGCTTCAAGCTCTAGCTGCTCTAAAATCCTTTGCATGGATCCAAAATCCTCTATTAGAAGAGTCTGGAATGTTGTGTTTCTCACACCAGTCTACGTCGATTCTTATGTACAACTCTCAAACTAAGCGCTTCTCTCATCTATCTCTAATCACTTTTTCTTCCACAAGACCCTACGTTGGAGACATGCGCTTTTCCACTTAAGCGCTTCAACTTTAACACTTAGTCCTCCATAAGACCGTGAGTGATGACCAGGTGCTTCTTGTTCTCGAGTGTTTATACGAGTATCAATAAGTAAAATCGTTGATCGACAATATCCGTCGTGATGTGGGCCATCGATATTCACTGTAGACGAATGATTGGATCTATTCCTCCTTGATAATGGATCACCATCGATGTTTCTTGATGAACGGTCATAATGTCCTCGCCTTCAACTTGTGGATTGTCAATGCATCTCTTGCCACATGTTCCTTCTAAGTGGATTTCTTTATTTTAGCATGACGTCTGTTGTTCTTGGGATGACATAACTTTTTCCATGAAAAAAATTCCCTCAAATTTATAAAGAGTATAAATTCATTTACAATATAGACCTTGGCAGCCTTGTGAGCAAGGTCGATCAAAATATATGACCCAATCATATACGAGAGACAAATGGCTTCAAGATAGAGAGATAACGAGAAACAACGCGTTGAATGTCAAGGAGGACGAAGCATAAACTAAGAAGCTAACAATGCAATAGCCATATCTAACCTAGATAGAAACTCTATCCTTCAAATAGATTATAATAGGAGGTGGGGCTCTCGACACCTTTATCAACATGATAAACCGAGAGCCTACCAACCACACCACATAATGCCTTCTTTGATAGGGCATCCGCAGCTATGTTTTGAGATCTGGGGATGTGACGGAACTCGATGGCTGAGAAGTTGTTGGACAGCTTCAGGGTTCTCTCCTTCCATCCTTCAATGTGCACTGAGTGAAGCTTACTGTGATGGTTTATCCAATCGATTATAATCCTCGAATCACCCAACACCAGAATATGATCTAAGAACCAAAAAGTGGCCAGAGAGAGAGAAACCCATAAGCCCATGAGCTCGGCTTTGGTGTTTGATCCCGAGCCACAGTTTAAAGACCAGTTTGTCGTTCTAGACTGGCTGGATCTGAAAGTGCCCCCTGGCCCACAACAAAGGTCGTTCTATTGGGCAGCACCATCAAAGCATATAAGAGTATAGCCCTCTGCCAGGTGATGGGCGCATGCTTTGTTTTTGATTAACTTTAAGGAGGACGGGCGCCATTGAAAAGAGGTGAAAATTCTATGTAAAACAGCAAGTCGGCTAGGAGGTCGATTCTAAAAAATTGCATGATTCCATTCGATCCAAATCCCCCAGCAGACTAGAGCTGCCAACGGGAGGGGAGCCGAGCGAACATAATACCACGCCGAGAAGCAGTCAATTAAGGATACGCCCTTCCAATCGGTTTGGAGAGAATAATGCTGGGAGATAGCAATCCAAATATAAGCTGTGAATGAATAGTGGATTAATAAGTGATTCAAATCCTCTGAATTCTGCTTGCAAAGAGGGATGACATAACTTACAATGCTTCTCGTCAACCAAAAACTCCCGAGGACCGAGATACGAAACGATAAATGATATTTTTCTCATTTATCATTGGTAACTATATTTATCAATAATAATAACAATAATAACATTTTACATAAATTTTATAGTATTGTAAAAAAATTATATTAATAATAATTGAAAAAAAATTGCAAATTATTAAAAGGTTTCAACCTTCAATTATTTATTATTATATCAAATATATTCTAAAAAATTAAATACCTGGAACTTATTTATTATTATATCAAATATATTCTAAAAAAATTAAATACCTAGAACTTATGTTGTATTTTAAAACTTTGTGATCAAATAGCTTATCACATTTATTCATTAAAAAAGAGGTTTTAGAATTGTGAAAATTCAAGTGGACATATTGTTTTATATTAACAACATAGATGCAATTTTTAATTGAAATAAGTTTATGTATATTGTTAATTAAGTGAGAAAGGAAGGGAGGAAATTATAAGTACCCAACACCTCTTTCAATTTCTAAACAAAAATTCAAATCTGGTATCAAAAGAATCTAATATCTTTCTATAAGAATTCAACTGATTTATCATTTTTTTAGACATTTGTCCTCAGGGTGTAGGACAGTTACTGATAAAATGTTCTAATAAGGCACTCCATGCTCTAAATCCAACCATATTAAAAGTGATTTTGACATAGTTCCCAAAAAAATATTTTAAACATTTTATTAATTGCATTAAAAACATCCAAATAAATACATAACTTAAATAAATATAACATATAATTTTAATAAATTAAATTGAAACTCAAAATACTTTTATATATACAAATGTGTATATATATTTTATTTCATTGTGATATATATATATATATATATATATATATATATATATTTTGAAATAGAGATCTTTCCAAATCTTTTAAATATTTCTATTTTATTAGGTGTTTTTCAACATTTTTTTTTTAAAGCACTTTTCTTGATATTTTTGAATCAAAGGATATTTTCCAATATATATAGGTTTGAAGCCATTACAACAATATACTTACTCATATCATTTTATGGGAATTGAATTTTGTGGGGAAGATAGAGTTGTTCTTCTCAACCATCCAAGTTATTTCCAACCTTACTAAACCTCCCAAATGCATACATTGATTTTGGAAAACTAAAGATCATTCAAAAAAATGTTACACTGAAGAAATAATTTTATAATATAAATGATACAATTAATTCATGTGTATTTTACTATTTTATTATAATTTTAATTTCTTACTATATATTTAAAAAAAAAATGTCTACATTAAATTTCAATTTAAAAAATTTAATTAATCATAATTTTTTACTTTTTATTTTTTTGAAATCTACAATAATATTTCATAGTACATTGTAGTTTCAATTTCAAAAATAAATTTAAAAAAAAATCTAATATTGTAATAGAACAACTTAAATAAGTTCATATTGAATTATTAATAATAGATTTAAATTTTTCCAACAAAACCAATTTAGTTCTTCCAACATATAGAGAATAGTAATTTGAAAATTAATGGAATGTTGGTTAAAAATACTATTATTTATTTGGTTTATTTTATCATTTACTTACCAAAATACAAAGAAAATTCAGGAAATGGGATATGGTTTATTAATTTCTTAAAGAAACATTTCTATTTTCAAATACATTTAAAAAACCACAATTAAAATATAATTATATATACCGTATAAATTGGAATTGGGATATAGTTATATATATGGTTATATATTCCTATTTAAAAATAAAACACATTTACGTGAGTGATGATGTAACTTTATGATTATTTTGATGGTGCAACATTATGATTATTTTTGCATTAATCACAAAATATGACATTCCATCCCAATAAAAAAGTATACACATTTCACAATATGACATTCCAACCGAATAAAGGAGTCTATGACATTTCACAGAAAACGCAAAATAATCTTAAACCACACAAAACATAAACTTATAGTGCCTCCACTAATTACAACTATTATCGTTTATTTGGTTGCAATTTAGGAGCAAAACCAAAAGCAACATCTTGAAATATTCTAAAAAGTAAAAAAACAAAATAAGTTTAAGGCCAGTGAGTCTTGGTGTTCTTCAATTTACAAAGGCGCAATGCTTTCTGATTTCCACCTCACTCCCAGTGAGCACTCCGATTTCTCCCATCTGCTGGATTGAGTTTTTAAAATTGTCAAAAAAGCTGTTTTCGTTCAATTGCTTCTCAACAATATTTTTTGAAATGGAATCAGTGAGAAGCGCCGCATCGGATTGGAAGAGCCCTCTGTGTGATTTCAGATTACTGAAATAATGGCTGTCGAAGCTGAGGGCGCTCCCAGGATCCATTTCCACTATGGTTGTAGAGTCCGATATGCTTTTGCACTTAGTCTTCAGCTCGTCTGCGTAGGACTTGTCCAGGGAAGGATCCATGTCCCCTTTCCCTGTGAAGTTGTAGAGTCGGTTGCTGAACAAATTGCAGTGCCCGATTCCGATAGTGTGCCCCCCTGCACCAGTACACGATCAAGACCTAATTTATTAGATATAGCAGCAGAATTGCTAAATCGAGCAAGGAGTTAACTTACACGAGTAAAAACATATCGCATTGTAAATGTATATCTTTAGATTTAGACCTACCGGATAGAACAACTAAGTCTTTAACGCTGAGTCCTTTGCTGGCAAAAGAGGCTTTAAGCTGGGTAAAGTTGAAAAAGGGCGAAGGGATGTTGCTCAAAACCTCGCTAGCATTGGATATCCTTCCGTCCCTGCGACCTGTTTTCAAGCGCCAGAACGGTCCTTTACTCTGCATATATATTGTCAACGGGCATGTAATTACTCTGCATCCTGTTGGGAATACAAATACTATAATTCCCTGTAATTACAGACCATCTCTTTCCTAAACATAAACACATGAAGACAGGCACGAAGGAATGAGCACATAATTTTGAGTAAATAAACTAGTGTTAGTGCTAATTGAGAAAATATATAGTACCGCCGCAACAACAGCATCTCGAGCAACAAGTGAGAGGATATCAGCACAAGACACGACTCCTGGACATATTTTCTCTAATTCAGCCTTCGCATCGTCTATAACTTCGTATCCACGAAGGGAAAGATTGGGGATTGCGGCTTTTTCTGCCTTGTTATTTTGTGTAGAATTTAACAGAATCGACCCATAGCAACCCTGTAATAGCACGCAGTATTGAATTCAGTATATTAGTATTACCAGCAAATATTGAATTCAGTACATTACTACATTCAGACAGACATACCCTCAGAAAGCAATCGTGAAAGTGCATCCTCAGAAGTGGAGCCGCCAGCGTTTTATCTTTCGTTATGTATTTCCCTACTACTTTTTTAACCCTGCTCTCGGCCGATGGGCAACTCGTTTTGTAGAAATCATACCTGAGATTTCCAGCCTCACACCATGTTACTGAAGATAATAGTGCAACTTCCAACAGAACGACAATATTGGCAACAAATGCCTTACTCGTCATCTCGCACTTTGAAGTTTAACTACTTTTCTTCTCCGTATAACACAAACTCACAGACACTTTCGCTGCACTGTTCTGTACCTTCAAGTTATAACAGACCGGAAATGAATTCATAGTCCTTGACCACAGCACAAGAAATTTGTTTAAGCAATTAGAAATGGAGTTCTAATCAGATAACCCAACCGCGTCTCCAACATATTTTAACCAAGTCAAACAATATTATATTTCAAAATACATTTGGCATTTGTTTTGTGGGGTCTAGATTCCTCATCTAGACAACTCTTTCGAAACATATTTTAACTGAGTCAAACAATATTAAATATTAAAATACATTTGACATGTGTTTTGTAAGGTCCACATTCTTTGAATGTGGATAAGTGGTTAAATTGTAGTTCGATAGTATTTGTTTTTATGTAATGGATGAAGGATAAATGTACTTAAAAATATATATATGATTGGATTGTTTTAATTTTACATATGGTTTCGTTGTTTTAATTTTACAGACGATATCGTATTTCCACACATCAACTCATCTACACGTCCAGACATCAGAATTATATTTTTCCTAAACTGGCAAAACATTGTACGTCATGTGCACACATTAACTTATCTGCACGTCCAGATATGTAGTTTAAATGTTCTGTTTTTTTTAGTTTTTTCGTGAGTTTGATTTTGTCTAAGAAATGGTTGGATCTGTAGATTAGAGTGACTAAGTTTGTATAATCTAAATGTTTAAGGGTTTTTCAGCAGACTGAATCTATTTATACATTTAAAAATGCAATTTAAACAACAGAAAATAGCAATTTTATTTAGACTTATATCATATCACTTGATTCCGACCAAAAAAACCCAAAAAATAATACCTCTTGCCAAGACCTTAGCTAAGACCGATATGTAAGAGTTTTTGCATTTTGCAGAAAAATTGTACGCTGATCTCAACAAGTCTTTTGTTCGGACATCTGCCTATAATATCAATATCAGTTATATTTCATAGCACCGCTCCTTATTGTCCGGAGAGCTTTTATTCTTTGTTTCCATTATCAGGAATGAGTCGATGTGAGAGGACAGCTGACTTCTGAATAGAACAACTGTCATTAACAGCTTCAATGTATATTTAATTTACTTTTATAATAACAATTTAGCTGTACGAAATTGATCTCTACTGTATTATAACGAAAATTTAAGATGAAGCAACGATTACTTTTAATTATTCGAATTTGAGAGTATGGAACACAGAGTGTAATGATTATTATTATTTCGTTAATTTCCTGTTTGTAAGGGGAGGTGGTGAAACTTGTCATTTGGAGATTTTATAAACTACAAAAAATCAACAATTGTTTATAATATACTAGCCCAGTCATAATTTATGACTGATAAACGCCGAAAGGCTATAATCGCTAATGTAACATCGTGGTCTCCACCAGGGGCTGCACAGGTAGAGGAATGCCTTTCTATGCCTTTGGCCTCGAGCTTGATATTTATGAAAACCCGAAAAGATGAAGACCGAGAAGACAAGAGTTTGATATCTTTTCGGAGTTTGATATCGCGTCTGTAATCTGGGCTGGGGATGAAAGGCTCCACAGAATCACCCACTTCCCTCCCTCCCATAGATAGGAAAGCTGGTTAGTCCGCTGTTCCGTATTTGTTGCGCTCCAGGGGGTTGTAAATCTTTAGAATGGTTTATCGAGAGACACCACATGGGTTCTTTCTACAGCTTCAAACTAGCTTTCTTTAGCGCTTCAACTTTCAGCTTTTGCCCAGAGCCAGTGGTGTTGCTGCAGCCAGCCCAGGTGTTGCTGCTCCAATTTATAAGACACATCGCTAATGTAGAAAATTAAACGCTCAGTTGGGTCGGCCATCCTGAAACATATGGACAGTTAATAATCTAAATGTGGTAATATCAAAGATTAATTATTTGAACGTGGCAATCATATGGTGTTATAGTAATTTCTCAACATGATTAGGTAAATGTTAAAAAGTAAACAGGGTAACTGATGCATTAAAAAATACAAGAAAGTTATGAAGAGTAAATCACATTCATTGATTTGAGAGGACGACTAAGAATATGCCAGCATCTTCAATTGTTAACCATCACATTAAAATTTTAGATTAAAAAATGATTAATTATGTCCATCTCGAAGCAAGCTGGAGATCCAATACATGGAAGGCAGGGATACTCTGGGCTTTACTCACGCAGCACTTGTTGCGTATGGGTTCGAGAACCAGTCCCGTAGCGAGTTGTGATTGCCTTTGGGATTATGAGGTTTACAAGACTCATCGGTTATCAATGGGCTATGGCTCTAAAACAAGGAGGGATCCAGGGTCCAATATGTATACACCTTTTGACATAATTAACCACTATGTCGTGATAACATCACAAGAAACACATCTCTTTGCAAAGAAAAATACCTTCCGTTTCAAATGTCATAGTTTTTTCGATACGTGTCACTATATAGATAAGCACGCCCATCTTCGTAAGCCGTCAACTTCCTTTTTTGTAGTTGTGAAATAATGCAATTTTGTATGCAACGGTAGGGATGAGGACGAAGTAATAGAATTTTGTATGTGGACGAAGGGATTATCCTTGCTATAACTTAGCCTAGCCTTGGTTTATTTGTGGTGTTAATTTGCAATTTGGTTTTCTAAGTATAACAGCTCTCTGATATATATGTGTTTACTTAAAATGGCAAAGAGTGAAAAGACCTCTAGATGTACGTGGCTTATGAAGAGATTTTATTGATTAGACTCTTATATATATTATTGATTATGGATAAAAGCCTCCTTGCTAATAATTATTATTGATGACTAATCAAGACCTAATTTATGATTACGAGTATCTCCCTTAGTAGAAAATGATTGAGTATTTCATAACCATGATTATCGGTATGGAGACTCCCCTAGTGTGGGACTAGTACCCTTTATCTCGTTTAGCTTTCGGCTTAAAAAAGATGTTCTTTATTATGATGGCTAAGAAATGCGGTTTTTGACTCATCATCCCTAGTATGATTCCTTTTTTGATATCTACACTCGAACATATGATTGACTTGATGATTATATTCTCGATGGCTATTAATGAGTAATCCTTACTTAGAGGGCTTATTCACATAGTTTAGATGGTGTCCCGTGTAATGTTTATATGGTACATGTGTTATACATGTTTTGATGTTTTTAATTTCAATGATATTATGGACTCATCATTCTTTCATTGCGTGTTTTTATTGATGATTAAATATGAGATACCTAAACATCTTTGTGATTGTCTAGATTTTGATGAGCATGGATGTTTCTTCAATAAGAGAAAATGTTTTTAATATTGACTATTCAATATCGATTATTTAATTAAGAGAAAATGTTTTTAATAATGACTATTCAATATTGGCGATTCTTCGATTATGATTAGTCCTTGTGATGATGTGATTGATATTATATAGACTTTGAAACCTATTGACGTACTTTATGATGTTCCTGAGTCAAGATGATGATGCTATGCATATAGTAGTTTTTTGAAGGACTAATATGTTTCAAGTTGAGATAATGGTGGAGAATGTAGGAGTACATTATTAAATTTAGAGTTGCTATTAAGTTCTTTTCCATTTACTAGACAATCACAAGGTACACAACATTTTATCCTGGGAAACCATCATGGGGGAGAAAGCCCAGCAAAAACATCCTTGATATAGATTGTCAATGCAATGCCAAGATAAAAGACCAAACCCTAGAGAATATCCAAGACTAAGCATTGTGCCTCTCTCTTCTCCTTCTATTAACTGGAGCTTCCTTCAAACTTGTGCACTAGATGACCAACTTGAGTGAGAGTGAGAATGACGTATCATCCTCTCTTATTTATACTAGCTGAGGAGCGCTAGGGTTGTGTTTTTCACCAAGCAGGGATGACTTCTTCAACTAGTGGTTAAAACCACTTTAATTATCCCTAGGGGCCAACTTCTCAATTATCATCATTTAATTAGGGTTTGACCAATCCAAAAAAGGGGATTTGGTCATACATAAGTTTCGACATGATCAATCCACAAAAGGGGATTGATCTATAAGATAATAACTCAACTATAATTAGAATATTCTTCGCAGTTACAATATTTCAGCACCCCCCCTTAACAAGAAGGCTCTTCTACAATACAACATCATCATGACAGAGAGAAGGGAGAAACATCATCAACGTCTTGGAACACTGACCGACATATCTATAAATGATCAGAAGTTTTTTTCATCATCAATAACATCATCATTCACAGGATGCTGTTGGAGTATCATCATCATCATCATTCATAGCATGGAGCTCGAATAACATCATGACTATGTTGGTTGTGGAGCCTGATTATCTTCCTGATTCAGAGGTCTTTTGTTTTCAGCCAGGTATTTATACCCCATGAAGTATTTACACCCGAGAAGTATGTACACCCTTCCATGCGGGGGAGTGGAGAGGGGGGTTACCCACTCTGCGGGGTTCAGGGGGTCTATCTCCTTGGCTGGGGGGTCCGGGGACAAGCGGGCTCCCAACGGGGGTTTGGGGGGGCTATCGCCTCAGCTGGGGGATTCGGGGGAAAGCGGGCCCCCGGTAGGGGTTCGGGGGTGAAGTGCCCGAAGGAAAAATTGCCTTGTAAATGTATATTGTAATTTCATTGTAATTTTGGACCGTTCATTATAAGGTCCCAGATCTAACGGTAGAAATTATGTTAGGGTTTTTTTCCCTAGATGGAAACCCTCTGCTATGAGGGAGTTGTATTGCGGTGATGCATTATGGAGAATATTTTATTCTGAGATAGGAGACTGGGAGAGGAAAAAGAGGAATTGACATTAGGTTTGTTGTCGGTTGTATCCCTTCATTTGTTGGATAATAATAAAAGAAGGAACTAGCAATTTCTCTAGTGGACGTAGCCCACACTGGGTGAACCACGTATATCTTTGTCTCTATTGTATTGTGTATCTTTTGTATTTAATTTCCGCATTTGTTTTATTTTATTGCTCCACGGTCCTGTTTTTCTAACAATTGGTATCAGAGCGAAAGGTAACTCATAGGAAAGGAGGGTTCCTGGTTCGAGTGGGAGCAATGGCGGAAGATGAAAAGTTTAGGGTCGATAAATTTAATGGCCAAAACTACCAGTTATGGAAGATGCAGCTAGAAGATTATTTATATCAGAAGGATCTATTCCTACCATTGGGTGGAGTAGAAAAGAAGTCGACGACTATGAAGGATGAAGAATGGGATATTCTTGACAGAAAGGCTCTAGGAAGGATACAAATGAGCCTAGCAACGTTGGTGTCTTTCAATATTTCGAAAGAAAAGACAATGAAGGCTTTGATGGACGCATTGGCTAAATTGTATGAAAAACCCTCTGTGTCCAATAAGGCATTTCTAATGAAGAGATTATTTAATATGAATATGTGAGAAGGTGGGCTTGTTGCAGCTCATTTAAATGATTTTAATACGGTTACTAATCAACTAAGTTATGTAAAAGTGGACTTTTAAGATGAGGTCGGGGATCTTCTAATCTTGTGCTCATTGCCAAAAATATGGAGCGACTTGGTCATGGTTGTAAGTAATTCTGTCTATGGATCAAATAATTTAAAATTTGATGATGTTGTTGGTGTTATCCTTAGTGAGGAAATGCAATGGAAAATCACAGGTCAGACATCAGGTAATGCGTTGAACATGGAGAACAGGGGAAGACAAAAGGATAGAGGAAAGGGCCCAGGTAACCGCAGAAATTCTAGGAAGGGAAGATCTAAATCCAGACTTGGAAAGATAGAGTGCTAGAATTGTGGGAATAAAGGACATGTAAACAAAGACTGCAGAGCTCCAAAGAAATAGAGAGATGGACAATAGGAAAGAAATTAGGAAGCAAATGTAATAGGTGATGTGTTACAAGATGCTTTGATTATTTATGTAGATAATATTTCCGAGTCTTGGGTAGTAGATTCAGGGGCTTCATTTCATGCCACATACCATAGGAAACATTTTCTAGATTACATTCAAGGTGATTTTGGATAGGTTCATTTGGATGATGATGCACCATGCACAATTGTTGGAATGGAAAATGTAAAAATAAAGCAACGCAATGGAAACCAATGGTTGTTGAAAGAGGTAAGACATGTTCCAGATTTAAGGAAAAATATAATTTCAACAGGGAATTTGGAAAGCGAAGGTTGTATATCCATATTTACAGATAAGATGTGGAAGGTCATCAAAGGATCATTGGTGATAGAAAAAGGATAGAAGGTAGGTACATTGTATTTATGTAAAGGTAATACTGACTCTCCTATCTCTTTAGCTTCTACAGGAGTGTATACAACACTGTGGCATCATAGGCTTGGACACATGAGTGAGAAGAGTATGCAGATACTTCACAAAATAAATTTGTTGCCAGATCTTAAACAAATTGATTTGGACTTCTGTGAGCATTGTTTTTATGGGAAACAAAAGAGAGTTAGATTTCTCAGAGTCGAAAAAGAAAAGAAGAATGAAAGGTTAGAGCTTGTGCATACAAATGTATGGGGACTAGGTCAAGTACCATCTCTTGGTGGCTCTCGTTACTATGTTACTTTTATTGATGATGCAACTAGAAAAACTTGGGTTTATTACATTCGACAAAAATATGATGTTTTTGATACTTTTAAGAAATGGAAAGCTTTGGTTGAGAATGAGATAGGAAAAAGTTTGAAGTGTCTCAGATCAGATAATGGAGGTGAATATTGCAGCAAGGAGTTTGATGATTACTGTTCATACCATGGGATTCATATAGAGAAGACAGTTCCAAGAACACCACAAGAAAATGGTGTGTCAGAAAGGATGAACAAGACAATCATGGAGTGTGCAAGGAGTATGAGATTGCATGCTCGTTTTCCCTTACAGTTCTGGGCAGATGCTGTAGATATTGTTGTTTACTTAATAAATAGAGGACCTTAAATCTCTTTGGATGGTAGAATTCCAGAGGAAGAATGGACAGGAAAAAAGGTAAACTATTCTTTTTTTAAGACTTTTGGTTGTGAAGCATTTGTCCATATTGATAAAGAAAATAGAACAAAGCTTGAGGTAAAATTCAAGAAGTGTACCTTTATTGGATACAATGTTAATGATTTTGGTTATTGCTTATGGGATTATGAAAATAACAAAATAATTAGGAGTAGAGATGTCATATTCAATGAGAAGGTCATGTACAAAGATCAATTGCAGGGAAAGAAACAGGAAAAAGAAAAATAAGAAAACACAGTTATTGATGAGATCACTAAAAAAGAAATTCCAAAGGAACCAGAAAATCAAAATGTACAACAACAGGAGGAGCAAGTACCTCAAACACCTGGAAGTGTTGTTAGAAAATCTACCAGGTTAAGTATACCCTCTGAACGATACTCTCATTCATTGTATTATTTATTGTTAACTGATTATGGTGAACCGGAATGTTATGAAGAGGCAATGCAGGTAGACACCAAAAAGAAGTGGGAGCAAGGCATGAAAGAGGAAATGGATTCCTTGAAAAATAACTAGACTTGGGACTTGGTTCTGTTGGATCATGTTGTCATTGATGCCAATGGTTTGATTACTTGGGAGATTGTTGGATCATATGTCATTGATGTAAATGGTTTGGTTTGATTGATGTCATTAATTGATGTCAAGTAATTGATTGATATGATGCCCTTGATGTGAATGATATATGTCGAAGTGGAAACCAATCGATGCAAAGATGAATCATTATTGTCTTATCATGGTTGATAAGGTGCACAAATGGATGAACTCCAAAGTGGTCCCCTTATTGTGAAAGCCCTCATGGGAAGACGCTTTATGGAATGAGTTATCCTAAAAGAATGGTTGGAGGACCCAAGCTTGCATGTGGAATAATGAGATGAAGATCAATGAAGTTGTTGGTGAAACTATCCTAGATGGATAGTGCTTGTCATGCCATTTCTGGTGGTATGTGGAATGTCACATAACTCCTCATGGTTTGAGAGTTATGGCCTTATGAAGTTGAAGGACCTCCATATGAAGGCTTGAAGCCCCCAAGGTCAAAGAAGTAAAAGTGCTTGAAAAGAAGAAATCATTATTTAAATGATGAAGTAAAGTGACAAAATCAAGAAAGATTATTTAAATGAAGTGACAAAATCAAGAAGGAATATTTAAATGATAAAGTATTGGAGAATTTTCTATTCATGGAAAGTGGGTAACCCTAAAATAAGGAAAATAGGTTAAGTGACCTAGAAATGGGTTAAGTAACCTAAAAATGGGTTAA